>CM020501.1:18245860-18270860 GCA_009823395.1 Thamnaconus septentrionalis | reverse complement strand
AGTCTGCAATGACATAATGGTGGCTGGCAAAAGGTAGATATCTGAATTTTTCGGGGTCTCTTTAAAGGAACTGCACCTGCAGGTTGGCGTTGTGCGTCTGCAGCGCCGTGCTGCTCTCCTGCAGCGACGCCGCCTGCCTCTGCAGCGCCAGGATCTGGGCCTGCTGGCTGTCCGACTGACCCTCCAGCTGCTTGAGCTGCACCTGGGCCCCCTGGCGCTCCGCCTCCAGCGTTGCGTTCTGCAGGAGGAGACGGGACGGGTGAATGCAGCGCATTGCTCGCAGGTGGGGAGGTTTACGGTCTGGGAGAAAAAAAACAAGGGCCGAGGACTGACGTTTCTCTCCACTTGGATGAGTCGGTCTTTGAGCTTGAGCAGCTCCTTGGTGGCCTCCTGGCTCTCCCGCAGCCACTGGCTCATCGCTCTGCTGCCGCTCTCCCCGGGAGGGGTGGAGCTCGTCGACTCCTCCTCCTGCCTCTGCTGCAGCGCCTCGAAGCTCAGCTTCACCTGCGAGGTGCAGCGGAGACGGGATGCCGTTCACGCGTGGACTGGTGCGAGCGTGCAAAGGTGAGGTGAGCGACTTACACTCCGGAGCTCCTGGCGCAGCTGCTGGTTGAGGCTGGAGGACTCCCGCAGACGAGCTTCCAGAGCTGCCACCTTGTCCTCTTTGAGCTGCAGAGACTTGTTCAGCGACGACACCAGCTCCGACTCCAGCACCTCGAACCTGCCGCTGCAACAAAGAGCAGATTCAGTATTGGTATCAGTATCTAAATGCAAATGAGGAAAACAGCCCATTAAAGGTGCAGTTAGCTCAAATTTGACATTTAAACTGAGCTTGATCTGATCCATAAAACCATGACTTTAGGGTTAGAAATAAGGCGGTGATGGAGGTGGCGCATGGATGGTATTTCTTTTCAATATGAAATATGTTTGGAGAAAAAAATGTCACAAGAGCCTCGACTTTTGAATAATGGGTGAACTGCCCCTTTAAGTTACACATTGCTGGGGCTGCTGTGGTACGGAATCACCTCAGGTCTGATGTCTCATGGGCTGTTTTGTGGTCCTGGTTCAGGACTTTGGTCTCCAGCTGGTGGTTCAGCTTCTCCACCTCGTTGTCCCTCTGTTGACTCCTCAGCTTCTCGCTCACTAGCTCCTGGACACAGACACAGAAGATTCAGATTTTTTTTTCCTGACCTGAACCCAGGATGTGTGCAGGAAATGTCAGTCAGAAGCTGTGGTTGGTTCTCTTCACCTCTCTGAGGGTGACCAGGGTCCTTTGGTCGATGGCAGCCTGCTTGCACAGTTCTCGGTTGTCCCCTTCCAGACTTTTGACCCGCTCGGCCGCCTCCCTCAGCGCCTCCACCTCCTTGACCAGAGAACGCATCTCCCTCTCCAGGCTGGCCATGCAGACGTTGCTGCTGTCCAAGTTGGACTCCTGGATCTCAGCCTGAGATGGCAACAATTCCAGAGGTCCAGTCACGACCGCTTGAGTCAAAAATGAACTTTAATACATTTGCAATTTTTTTTTAACATGGAGGTGAAATGGTGGGATTTCCTCGCATCTCAATACGTCCGAAAAAAAATCACATATGACGGTATTTGTTTTTTTCTGGGACTAAAAAAACAACAAACTTTAATCGGGCGCTGAAACTCACCGAAATGACCATGCTACTATAGTTTAGCATGAGGTGGAGTGGTAAGATGCAAAATCTGTCTAAAAATTTTGAAAAACAATATACTATAGTATGTTGTTTTTTTCTGGCACAAAAAAAACAAAATACTTTAATCAGCTGGAAACTCACTGAAATCACCGTCCTATGATAGTTTGGCGTGAGATGGAGTGGTATAATGAAAATGTCCACAAGTCCAAAAAAAGGAAAAATCATCACACGTCTTTTTTCAGGGGCAAAAAAATAAACACTTTAAACTGCCCAATACTCACTGAAATGACCGTCCTATAACTGTCTAGCATTTCATATCATTTATTTGTATGTTTGAGTAGCAGGTTCCATGTGTCTCCTCCTGATCTGTCCCTGATAGCTGTGATCTATGTTAGCTAGCACAGCACTTGGCCATAATGACCGAGCTGAACTCCCAGTTGACATGCACTCCTGCTGGAGCCTAGATAACAAGTACTGTGGATTCCGCTTTTTTCAACATGTGGTACAAACCATTCTAACAAGCCCATTTTTGGCTAAACTGTGAGGGCAAAAAGTTAAGTATAAACACATTTGGAGTGAGAGGGAGGAAGTAAGGAAAAAGAAGAAGAAAAAAAACCCAGCAGAAGTGGCCGGTATTGAACTCGACCAGGCTGACACCACAACTCCCCAGGCATGATAACTGAGCTAACCCCCAGTTGCAATGCAACTTCACTGTTGCCTAAATCAGTGGTTTTAAAAGTGGGGGCTGCAGCCCCCTGGGTATAAATAAATACTCTGGCATAAATAAATAATAGAAGAATAGAATATTTTAATCACTATTTACAGATATTTACAAATTCACAGATATAATCTAATTACTGTTTTAACATTATTGTTAAATATAATATTTCATATGGATATGGGGTAGACTGGGTCCTTCACCTCTTCCAAACTCTAACTCCAACTCCAACTTCAACTCCATCCACAACCCTAACTCGAAGCCCAACTCTTAACTAACCCTAACACCAACCACAACCCTAACCTTAACCCTGACCCTAAACCCAACTTCATCTCCAACCCCAACCCTAACCTGAAGCCTAAACTCTAACTTTAACTCTAACTCCAACCCTAATCCTAACCCCAAGCCAAAGCCCAACTCTAAATCAACTCTACCCCCATCTCACCTGCTGGCGCAGCCGCCTGTTTTCCTTCTCCAGCTGTCTCTTCTCCCGCTCCAGCGCGCTGGTCTCCTGCTCCAGGCTTTGCTTCTCTGTTTCCAGTTGCTCCAGGCGGCGCACGGAGATGCGTAGCTCCTCCAAAGTGGCCTGCAGGCTCTGGTTCTCGGCCTCCAGCTCCTGCACCTCGGCCTCCAGCCGCTGGACTTTACGGGCTGGAGCAGGCGAGGTGGGCAGAAAAAATAAACGTTAGCGAAGCCCTGCATGATCTCCTGACCTCCTACAGTATCTGCTGACCTCCAGAACCTACCGGTGGTGTCCAGAGAGGCCTGTAAGTGCTGATTAAACGTGTCCATGGCCCGGCACTTGGCCTCCAGCCGCTGTTTGTGCTTGTCGCTGTGTGAAGGACGTGTCAGTGGACCCTGGCAGTGGCAACTGGGACTACTGCCGTTTGAGCTGGGCAGGCCGCCACCAGAGGATCCAGCGGAGGAGCGTCGCTGGTTGAGATGGTTCTCCAGGATTTCAAGCTCAGACATGAGACAATTGGAGGAATCTCCTCTGTCGTTGAGCTCTACCGCCTCCTGCGTGTGAAAGTCCAGATCGTCCCCAAAGGCAATCACATGCTGGGCCACCTTTGAATCTCCATTAAGCATTTGCTCCTGCGCTGAGCATTGCTGGAAGCCATTAAGTGGGCAGGAGGTCTGGGAACCTCCGAGGAGGTGCTTTGGTCGACCACTGGTACGCAACCGCTGGTCACCGAGGCGGCTCGAAGTTCCTTGATGGTCCTCAAGAGACTCTGGTTCTCCTTCTCCAGCCTCAGCATCCGACTGTGGGTCCTCTCGCTCACCTCCTCGCTCAGGGTCTGCTGACCTTTACACAAAGAAATGACGGCCATTAGACAATGGAGGTGGAGATTTGAGGCTGAGACAGTAGAAGAAGTTCCCAGTTAAGGGAAGATTAAACGATGGATGGATGATAAATGGTTTGAAAAGTGTGAAACTGTGATTATCTATTGGCCTGCTTGTATTGTGTCAGCCATGACATGATCTCCTCGGGAGCTCTTACCCTGAGAGCTCTTGGTGGTCTTGGAGAGCTGCTCCAGCTCCCAGCCCAGCAGCTGGGACTCGTCCATGCTCCTCCTCTGAGCCAAACACAGCGTCAGGTTCTCCCCCTGCAACTCCTCGATGCGTCTCCGGTCCTCCTCCCTCTCCTGCCGCGTTCGCGACAAGACGATAGGAAAAAACAGATCATTTTAACACCGGCAGTGTGGACAGATGAGGGACTTGTTGTTGTTGTTGTTGTTGTTGTTGTTTGCGCTTGGAGGTTTGACCTGCTCCATGTCATGCATGCGGGCCTTGAGCAACAGGCCTTGCTTCTCCAGCTGGTGGACCTTATCCGATCGCGCCCTCCAGCCTTCCAGCTGGTCCTCCAGCACCTCTTTGGTCTCCTGAAGCACCCTGTTGTCCTCCTTCAGCTCCTGGAACACAGAAAGAAAAACAGTCCAATGATCACCCGTCCACTGTCTTTCTGTCACAGCTTATCCTGCACTGCACTGGGGGTTCTCAAGGTGCTTTATCCAGTCCTAGCTGTCTGAAGGTGAAGGTGGGGTTGGATCTATTCACCCTTCACCTCAAGCCTGGGAATTGAACCCACGGCCTTATTTCTGTGCACCAACGGTCAAATAAACCATATTTTAGAGGGCAAAATCTCGAGCAGAGCAAATTATGGGAAGTGAAAGATGGAATCCATTTAAGTCAAAATGTGTAAGACTGAAATGTTTGACTTTTTATCTCTCCACCTTTTCGTTTTTTTGCGACCTAATCCACTTATTGGATCAAAAGTATCCAACATGTAATCAAGGTTTTGATAACCAATAGTGCCATCAGGCGGCGCCGACCTCCACTTTGGATTTGTAGAACTCCATCTTGTGCAGCTGCTCCCGGTAGCGTGCGGCTTCGCTCTCCAGCTTGTCAGCCCTGATGGCTCTCTCCCGCAGAGCGTCCACCTCGTCACGGTAGGCACGGGCAGCTCGGGCGTCTATCAGCAGCTGTGAGTTCTGGAAAAGGTCGGAACACAATCGACGTAGCTGATGAAGTTTCATTGTGGCTGCTTGGTGTGGTGCTCAACAGTTCCACTCAGTGTCTTGAAACATATGTGTGCTGTGCGGCGTTGCAGACGCTGCTCCCAAAATGACCAAAGATAATCAATAATAGCTGCTTCAATTTCCAGTCTGGTTTGTGTCGCTCACCCAACGTGATGCAAAGAGCGAAAGATTAAACAGATTATAAAAACCTGACGTCTGATGTCAATGCAAGGTTTAATTGTGCCTCCGAGTCGGAGTTCACTGGTTTGAATTTGCCGACATTAAGCGCTGCCCTGCTTCTGCGCATGTTAATCTGTATAATCTGCAGTCGGAGCGGTCAGGAGGTCAGCGATTCAGTGCTCGGAACGGAAGGAGCAGCGGTCTGCCCCTTTATTCTCCTCCTCATCCTCCTCCTGCTCCTCTTCACCTCCTGCTGGATCCTCTTCAGCTCCGCCTCCATGTTGTCCAGCTCGTGCCTGCAGTCCAGCATCTGCTCACTCTTCTCCTCCCTGTTGGCCAGATGTTGAAGTTAGTTAGTGGAAAGAAAGTGCGTCGCCTGGCGCCTGCTTCTGTCCACAACAACCTGCAGACAAAAACATGCTTTGACACAAGTCAAATACTTTACTGACAAAGAAACTATTTCTCCACTGACATTTTTTTTCTCCCATGTTGTCGCTGCGTGAAAAGGAACCCCGCGCGTTTTGAGTTCGATAAAGAAATCTATAACTGTATCTGTAGATAAATCTATTGATGTCAGCTCAGAGCTGAGTTCAAAGTCAGTTCACATGTGATGCTTTCAGTTTGTATTGTGTTTGTGTGGACAGGCAGCAGCATTGAAAGAAAGGATGGAATGGAGGGTAAAAGGGGATGGTGAGGTCTTGATCGGATAAGGGGTGTGTGTGCGTGTGTGTGCATGTGCTCTATCTGATGCAATGTGGGTCAGCGATACTGCACAGCAATGGAACCTGCCAAGTCCAGGGCCATAATGTGGGCCAAACTCCCCGGGGCGTCTCCTCTCCTGGAGTATCTGTGTTTGGCTCTCACTCTGTTAGCTGTGCCAGCGTCAGACTGAACACTCACCCTCCACCAGCTACCGTCAAACTCCTACTCTACTGAGTGCACTATGTAGTAAGGGGCAACAAATTTAAAGGCCCACTGTGTGTGAGGTCTAGGTAGCCCCAAGTGGTAAAAAAAAAAAAAGCATATCACAGACAAATGAATGTCTGCCTTTGTCAGCGATAGCATTAAGCCCATGGACATCCTGCACAGTAAGCTGTTAGCTTTAGCTGTCACATGATTATTTGCACTTTATGTCAAAGAACCTGTTCAGCAAGAAAACAGGTGGATTCAGTGTTAAATGCAAAATTCTTCGAGAGAAATAATATTCTGATGCCAGAGTGAGTTTTCTGGTGTCTCATGTGATCTCACATCCTTCTGATAGCAGCTGTGATGTCAGGGTGACATTATGAAACCCAGAGAAGATCCTCGTTGTGAGACAATGTAGTTTATTCAGTGGCGCAACATACTTGCCTCTGTATTGGATCGTTTAATGACGTTTATTATTAGCAAATGAAATGCAACTTAAATATACAGATATGGTTATTTCATGCAATCTTCTACCATTTGTTGTGTTAGAAACTGGGCCTTTGCAGATACATTGATAAAATCTGCATGGGATTTCCTGCGTCTCTTCCTGTCAGGCAGCCCTGAGACTGGTGCTCTTAGCAAATTTGACAGTAATCAAGCGCTCGCGTCGTACTCACAGTTCTTGTCTGAGGTGCCTGACTTTGGCCTTGGAGTCGGCCAGCTCCACTGCCAGGTGTTGCTGCGTCCCCGCCTGCTGTTGCATGCTGGGAGCGTAGCTGCACGACTGCGGACTGCTAAGTGAGCTGGTTGGACCTTCTGCCTCCTGCATGAGCTCTGCTATAGTCTGCAAACAACAAAATTAATTTAGCCCAACTTCGCCCTCCTCAAGTTATTGTGACATCACCCATCCATCCATCATCAATCCATCTGTCCATCTATTCGTCCAATTTCTCCATCCATCCATCCATCCATCCATCCAATTTCTCCATCCATCCATCCATCCATCCTTCTATCTACCATCCATCCATCCATCCATCCATCCATCATCTGTCCATCCATCCATCCATTCATTTGTTCTTCCATTAAATCCATCCGTCCATCCATCCATCATCCAGAACCTGCACCAATTCATTGCAAGGCCGACACACTGACACACTGAGTATGTACCTCCAGGTGGACGTCCCTTTGGTCCAGCAGGTGTCGCAGGCGGGCGGCCATGCTCCTCGCCACGACCTCCAGCTCATCCTGGTGCGCCTCGCTGGACTCCAACCAGTGCAGGTCCAGGATGTTCTCCTGGCTGTGGGTCAGCTGGTAAACACGAGGAAGAGCCGTCAGGGCGGCCATGAAGCTGGACACCTAACATAAGAGCTGGTGTGGAGAAGCGGTACCTCCTGAATGTGCACCGCGATGGCTGCTTTGGTCTCAAAGTCCAGCGTCTGGATCCTGGCGATGTACTCGTCTTTCTTCTCACACTGAACACAAAATGTTGACCGGCTCATGTCTCCAAAGCTCAAACGTGAGGCGCAATCTATTTTCTGAACAAAGGGTTTTTAAATTTAGCACTTACCTGGACCGCACAGCCCAACAGCAGCAGCAGGAGTTTCTTGATCTCCTCCAGACTTTGTTCTGTGGAGAGTTTATATAGTCATTTTTTTTTTATAAAGGTCACAGTCTGGGATAAAACTTATCTGATTCGACCAGCGGGAGCTGCTGGCATGGATTTAAGAGGAAATGAGCATGAGCTGGTGAATTTGGGTCAAAGCATCGAACCTGACAAGCCAGAGCAGTTATCAGGCTGACGGAGTGCAATTGAATTTAAAAAGGTTGCAGAACGAGCTCGAGAAGTTTCTGTGTGAGGAAAAACCATGTTTGTAAAGCCTGAAAAGCTTCAATTGTGAGAAAATCTCAAGCGCTTGTAATGCAATATTGACCTCTGAGACTTATTTTAGTTAAATGTGTTGTATTCTTCATTTTACATCACACAGACAAGGTTTGGCGGCTGAACTTTGTCTTTTTCTGTTGGTCATTTGTTTCCCCACTTTAGAGAAAAGAGTCGTCACAGGAAACAAAGTGTTGATTTGCGGCTAAATTATTGGAAATCTATTTGTGTGGGGATGGCTTATTGAGTATCGGCATCCAGACCAATCAGGCTTCCAACCACCTATTGACCCGGTCTTGTTGCAGCTCCGATAAATTAAAAGAAAAAAAAAGAGGGAGGGGTGAGTTTCCCTTTATTGGAACGTACCGCAGTATGGGCTCCTGCCAAGCAGCAACACGTTTGGCAGAGGAATCAGGATTAATTGTCTCAGATTATCCTGCAGAGGGGAAAAAGCACAAGAATGGATGAAGAGTGAGACAAAGAATACTTTTGAGGAGGTTTTTCTTTTTTTTTTTTTAGGTTTTGCCAAAATAAAACAAAGACAGAATGCAACACTTCTTGGGCTTTGGCCAAATTCCCTGAATGGCCTGGGATGTATGCATGTCCACCACATAGAAGCTGCTGGAAACGAGTGTGTGTGTGTGTGTGTGTGTGTGTGTGTAGTTGTGTACAGCACCAGCAAGCCAAATAGAGGAGAGCTCCAGTTTCCCCGGTGCAGTGGTGAAACCTACTCAAACATTCTGGTCACAATGATGCATCAGGACAGAAAGCTGCTGCCGCTCATGTGTCTAGCTGCAGTTTAGGTTTTATTAAAAAAGAAAAAAAAAAAAGTCCTTCTAATTCAGTTGTCCTGAATGTTCCCTCATCTCCCATCACCCTCTTCCTCCCTGAGGAGTCTTGAGGGGAAACTGTCCAAGGAATTAAAGGTCTTACACTGTCCCCTTGTCAACTTGTTGTAACTGAGAGCAGCGTCCAAATGGCCAAACAGAGAGAAAAAAAACCATTGTCCTTGGAGCAGGTAAGCACAGAGGAATTTGTTTGCGTGGAAACTGCAGATATCCGGTGCACAAGCTGCCCTACATGGGCTTCAGGTTTTGTTTTGCATACCGGCAGATGCTTGAATATGAAGCAACAGTGTGTCATCAACAGGAAGTTTTTTGGAGGCAAATAAATATTTAGATGCTTTCCCAAAATGTCAGGAGGCCTCTACATTTAAAGGTCAACTTTTAGATTTGTGGTGACAAAATACAAATATGTAAAACATAATAGATATATAAATCTAAAAAAATATTTAAGATATAACTAATCTCAGTTCTTCTTCAATGCAGTTCTGGAAATCACACGTTGTGATGTCAAAAAGAGATGCACCAGACTCAGAGGTCCACCCAGTGGCCCGCATTTATTTATTTTTTTTAAACTCCTTTCCAATTGTGGATGAAGCTTCCCGCAAAACTTGAAGAGTTTGAACATGAAGCTGAAATCCAATATTTTAGCAGCAGGCTGTAAACAGAGGGCTAAATGTTTTTGTAGGATGTGCAGAGCTGTCTGCATAATGAAGCATGTGAGGGCTGCTTTGGGATAGTAAGTTAGTGAACCTTTAATCTTACTGATTGATGGAAAGCTACAAGAGGAAAATCCGGGAGGATCCGACACTCGGTGGCTCTGAGGAGGCTGCTGCAGCGCTGCAGTGTTAGCGTGGCGCTAACCTCGCTCACGCACCAATTACACACATGTGAGCATGGCAGATATTTAGGGCACGCATCTTAAGAAGGCCTCGCTCATCCGCTGGGACGCGCGTGCCAGCAGAAAACCGATTCAAGTGTGTGCGTGTGTGCGTGTGTGCGTGCGTGCCTGCGACTCAAACTGATGCTGAGATTGTGAGAAAATCCACATCAAATGTCCAGAAGAACGTAATCTGATGTAGGCAGAGGCCAGCAACGTTACACAACATACAGTGCTGCACGTTTAAGGACCTTAAACTCACCAGATAAAACGTCTTGATCTGCTGGACAACAACGTTCAAGTTGTGCATCCTCTGGCCGGCGTCCCTGCTCACCGTGTTAGCACCCTGCGGTGCAGCCGTGGGGTTTCTGTCAGAGGCAGAGCAACAAAGGGTGAGTTTCACTCGGCAGCCAGGGTTGATGGCGAGCAAGCAAGCAAGCAAACTAACTAACTAACTAACTAACTAACTAACGTCTGTCAAAGTTACTGTCACATTCTGCTAAGTCAGTGCTAACTTTGCAACCATGTGATGTCGTGGCCATGGACTCCAATGTAAAAAAAAGACACCAGGAGAAAAACAATGTGTCAAGGCTGCAGCCCACTTTGTTTAGAAACAGTGCCAGTATCACCAGACTCAAGCCAAAATATCCTTCTAGACGGGAACGGGAGTTCATATAAACTTGAGAAATAGGGTGAGTTAGCTCGAATGCTAACTGGAGAACATGCAAGCTACCAAGAAAGGCTCCAGTTTTGTTTATCAGCTGTTATTTTCATTTTGGGGTCTTTTGGCCTTGGTGGACATCCATTGGTAGAGTAAAAGGGCCGCACTCATTTTTTGAGTAAAATACTATCGCTTTAATGTTCACAAGCCTTTACTGTGCTGTGATTTGGCCCAGATTTCCATCCTGTTCTGGAGAGCAAACTTTTCCCAGTCTGAATCCGAGAGACAGAAAAAAAAAACATGCACGCTGCTTCATATTTTTCCCCCCTCCCCTCTCTTTGACTTTGTCCTGTTTCTGTTCCCACCCCTTACACCACCTCCCCTTCACTCCCTCCCCCGACCCCACCCATCTGTGTCCCAGTGCCAATGAACACCAGCGACAAGGCCCTAATCCCAGAGGGTCTCCCAATCCGGGAGATTATCCCGCCTCCTCTCCTCTCCTCCCCTCGGCGGGCGCAGCATTGTTTTGCACTCCAGATCCGGCTGTTGTGACCCGGGATGGGATAAGTGGGGGGTGGGGAGTGGTGGTGGTGGTGGTGGGGGTGACAGCGGCTAGACAAAATTATCCATAAGTGCACTGGGACATCAGTTTCCCTGTACGTTGCAACTCTCCAGTTCCAGGTCCTCCACACCGCCATAAAGCCGACCGGGCGGTCGATGTCATGCTGGGATGTTTAATAAAGTGAGCCGCTGGCTGGCAGAGGGGAAATAAAACATGGCCTGGTTTTGGGTGATGCTAATTCCCAGAGAACATAAGGCGCCACCATCATAATCTCCTAAGTAGCATCTTGACAGCGTCCATGATGCCGCTCGCCCTCTTGCCGGACTTTGCACCGCAGTGTAAAGTGGAATATATGGGAATTTCATGTTCGTTCCAGCACGATTTCTCGGTGCAAACCAAACCTTGAAGTGAAGAGGAAGTTTTGTCGAAAGACTTCTGCAGAACTCCACCTTCGTTTCTGCAGAGCAACAAACAGCAGGAGCGCCTCAACCAGGAGGACGCAGGCAGACGCTCGATTCAGTCCCACAGCATCACGTTAACTCATAAAATTCATCCGCTTTCTGGAAAGTTTGACGGAGGCAAGCGTTTGGGAAATCATCCCTTTGTGACATCACAAAAGGATCCTCCCAATATCCTCTTGCACGGCCATGTGTCTGTCATCTTCCAGACGTGTGGAAGGCACAACGAGGCATCGTCTAGAGTTTTTACAGGATGCTGTAAACAGAGGGCTAAATATGCTGTTTTCTGGAGATCACTATTCACTATTTTAGAATGAATGGTGCAACACTGCATTCAAAAAGGAGCACAGAATGAAAAAAAGTGGCTTCTATTGGGACGCTGGTCAACAGGATCAAAACACAGACTACTAATCTCTCTCTCTCTCTCTCTCTCTCTCTCTCTCACACACACACACACACACACACACACACACACACACACCAGGATTAGGAATACTGACACGTGAATGAACAAAAGGCGGCCTGATGACTCACATTTGCATCATGACGTCACTGAGCAGGACGCCGTCCAGCAACTCGGAGAAGTCCAGGTGAGCGGCCCCGTCGTGTGGCACGAACGTCCTCACCTGAGAATCACGGAAAGAGTGTGTGTGAGTGTGTGTGAGACAGACAGCTGTCACGCGTGCGCGCACGGGAAGGCAGCCGCTGCAGCTCCTTGCAGACTGAACTCACCCAGGTGACCAGCGGGCTCAGCATGAAGTCATCCAGAGCGGGCAGGAAAACTCCGCTCTCCATCGTCCCTGCAGCCTCTTTGTAAATCTCTTTCCTCCTTCCGATGGCCAATCAGCCTCTGCAGACAGTCCCAGCTGTTCCTGTTAGCACCATGCTAACCGAGATGAGGGGATGGAGCCACCGCAGCAGCTTCTGCTGCTGCTGCTGCTGCTGCGGGAGCGCAGCTTCCCCGCCGCCCCATCCGGATGAAGTCAACTAGTTACGGACACTTCAGGCGCGCACCGACCGTCTCCTCGCCGCTCCTCCGGGACCAAACGGGGCCAAAGTTGTTGGAGTTCAGTCCGAGCCGCAGCTTGTCCCGCATCACTCCAGCAGAGTCTCGGCTGCTCTGCTGCAAAGGCATCCGCCGTCAATCCCCGCAACACCCCCTCCCCCTCCCTCTCCCCCTGCCCATCCTCACCCCCCCTCCCCTCAGCACAAAGAGTTGGCGCTGATGGTTTTTTGAATGGAACGACTGAAACTTCACGCTGCAAAGATGACTCTTAAACCAGACCAACAAACAAACAAACTTCCGGTCTCTATGTTTTTTTTTTTTTTTTTTTTTTTTTAATAAAACGAATAATAACATAAAGACAAATATATGTAATTTTTAAACTATTTTCTTAATATTGAAAATTTAATTCAAGGGAAGAACAGAATTAGATGCAGGAATATGAAACGCATTAAAATGTTTTTCTCATGTTAACAATCAAAAGTCCTGTAACCCATACACCAGACAGACAGACAGACAGACAGATAAATAAATACATAAATAAATATTCACGCTGGAATTATGATTATTCCCTCGCATTTTTTTTGACAAACACTTTTTTGCTTTTAAACAGACTCGGTTGATTTAGTTGACATTCATAGTTAAACTATTAGACAGTGTTATTAAAATAAATAAATAAATAAATAAAGACAAAAAAGGGGGTATTAATACCCATGCATGATATTTTCCCATCTGTAACTCTGGATAAGGAAAAGCGACTCACTGGCGCCACCGAGTGTTCAAACTCGACTGACCATATGACAATCTTAAGCTATTTTTCACTGTAACTACACAGCGATGGTACAAAGAATATCCAAACATTCATAAAAACTTTTAAAGGCGAAAGACGAGATACTGATGTGAATGTGTTGTGGTGGCACTCTTAGAAAAGTACAAAACTATTCACCCGTTAAGAGGAAGCTTAACGGGGAATAAATCACTTTTATTGGCACTTCCTGTTTCCAGCTGATGCATAGCTAAAATGAACACAACAGGTAAAAGAGGAGGGGCTGTTTCACAGCAATTGACATGGCTGAACGTGAGTCAATGAAAAAAATAAAGTGCCCGAAAATCTTCTGAAGAATAAGAAAGTTATATAAAGGCTCAGAAAATAGTGCAACCTCTTGAAATCCTACATATGACTTTGTTGTGAGTGTCATGATCAAGATCATGGTGATCATGGCGATTTCATAATAAGAATGTTACTTGTCCCAGTATACATGTATATAATTTGAATCGATATATTGCTTTTCAAGGTCATGCAGCAGAGCAGAGTTAACAGTCTACACCTTGTAAAGGGATAAAATGTTGTGACTGTGACTTCAGTGGGTGGAGCTACTGGAAGAGTCGTCTTCAGATTCTGTGTCAGTCTCACAACCAATCAGCACAGAGGTTCTCAAAGGCATGCGGTGTTCACAGGTATAGAGGCTCATTCCGCTCCTTTTCCTCCTTGTCCCCAAAGTGAATCCTATCTTGGTGCAGGTGTCCGAATTTGCCCTGCTGCTCTCTGTGTCCTTGCAGACTTTTAGTGGACCGTGACCTCCAGTCCCTCTCGAACGCAGCCTTGACCTGGTCCAAGACGGTCATTCCGTTCTGAGTGCCGCCCGTCATTCTGAGCACCAGACCGGCGCCGGCGTTCTTGGCAAAGTTGCTCCCAACCCAGTTGTGGTTGCCTGTGGACAAGCACGCTGTACTTCAGTGTCACTGTAATATGGTTAATATATTAAGTACACAGGAACTGTGGTTATTACAGGCCCAGTGTGGAATATTTTTTTTAAAAATCTACTGGCATGAGAACACAGATTATATATGTATATTTTTTAGTTGACAGTTGATGAAGTACAAGTCTATAAAAATGTGTTTTAAATATCTAGATAATAAGCATGTATTTACATAAAGATCACCAAACGTTTACAATCACCCAGAAAGCCACCCTGATGTCACAGCTTGTATCAGCAAGACATGAGATCAAGGGAGGCACCAGAAAACTCTGTTGTTTTTGTTTAGAACCAAAAAAAAAAATCAGTTTTTTAGATGTTAAAAAAAACATACATTTAAAATATTTGGAGGAAAATTAAAAATGTTTAGAGTGTAAAAAAAAAAAGTTATTGTGAAGAGACAGCTGCAGGCAGACGCCTCACCGATGTACAAGCTGTTGTCAGTCACCATGTACTTGTTGTGGTTGAGTCCGTGCTTGTTGTCATCACTCGACGTCCTGTGACTGAAGAACCTCTAAGAAAACAAACCAACCAACAAATAAACAAACAACTGATTTAAAGTTGTAAGCTTGCATTGATTCCACAAGCATTTTGAGCCTAATTAAGCAAAATAAGTAAATAAAATGATTGAAGCGTCACGCTGGTGGTGGGTGTGCACGCACTGCCTCTATGGAGCAGTTGGGCAGCTGCATGCAGAGCGACTGCAGGGAGCTGACGAAGTTGACGGTGAGCGGGTGAGTCTCCTCCCAGAAGCTGATCAGCAGACGCACTCGGATCCCTCGCAGGATGGCGGCCTCTCTGACAGCCTCGTCGATGGGAGACCAGTACCTGTGGGTGCAAGTGGGACACTCAGGCGTGTCGTCTGTGACATTACCAGGGGGCGACGGTTAGACGAGTTAAAGATTGATACACGATTTTCATCACTGTCAGCTATAAGGTGATAAAAATATGTGAAGCTCTAGAAGTGTCATTTCCCCTGCGGCAGAGCGTCACATGACACACCCTCTCCGTCTGCTGTTTTCCAGCCAGTTCTATCCTTTTGTTTGCAAAGCTGGACCAGGTGCATGTGCATGTTAGTGCACGTGAAATCATTATTAATACTGGGCAGGAACTGTCGGTACGGTGGGCAAACACTTGGCATCTTCAGGAAATAATAGCATGTCTCATGTGTCCCAGGGGACAATTGCCAGTGATGGACCGACCTCCAACACAGAGCTAAAATACGTCAGTGGTTTTAGTTTGTCTTATTTTAACTGACTTTGGAAAATTAAAACTAAACCGAAAGTCTTATGTATGGACATTGTCACTTGACATTTTCCTTTGTCTCTCATTGAGTGTTCGTTGCCTTGCACATGAGACCAGGGAGGGGGCGGAGCGATGGAGTTGAGAGGAGGATGAAGTGGGGCTCCGAAGCCTCTTTGTTTTGCTTTATCGTTCTTTGCCCCTTTAAACATTCACCGGCCACTTTCTTAAGCAGGAGGTTCAGCTGCTTGTTAATGTGAAAAGCTAATCAGCCAATCAGAATCTAGCAACTCAATTGCACTTCGGCATGTGGTCGTTGTGAAGGAGGAGAGAACCTGCAACAACAAGCCAACCGTATATCATTATATATCATCATTAATGTGACAGTATCACACACAGCCTGCGCACCATCAATATGAAGGTGTTGATGTGTTTGCAAGATGCTTTTTGAAAAAAAAAAAAAAAACAGGAAAACAGATGTGACACAGTTGGCACTTGAGAGGAAAATCTATGTTTTTCTCTTGTGGCACCTTGTGACCGTGGTCCCTCTGAACCTCCTGCTCACTAGGGGGAGGTAGTCCGTCACCGATATGAAGATAAATGTCTTTGCGGTCTGGATGACTTGAGAGATGGCGTCCACGTCTCTGGTGCGATCTTTGGCACAGAAGAGTTCAGGGGAGGCCTGCAGGAAGAAGGCACCGTTCAGACAGCGCTCAAAGACAACCGCCACGTTGTATGAATATTTTATTTTGACCTCCTGTTGAAAATTTTGCAGGATAATTCAGTTTCGGCGACACGGTGACCAACTAAAGGGTCGAGAAAACCGGCGGGGAACCTTCCGTCCTCTGGCGGCGTGCTGCGACTAACGAAGTGCAGGAGCAGGTTGGAGCCTCCCTGCAGCTTCTGACGGCTCGACTCCATTAGCTCCTGCGTGATGATGAATGAACCTGATTGCAACGGATAAGAGTCTTGTCGCTCGAAGGGGAGCCAGATTCATTACTGTCAAATTAGGCCGAGGCGGCAATATTTTCAGGTCGTAGGTGCATCTCGGCATGATATTAACGTGATTAATCACGGTCCCAGCGGTTGGTGATGAAAATTTTAAGATAGCGGCCCCACCCGTCGGGACAGTGGAGCCTTCAGAGGGGAGACGACTGACTGCTGGGTGAAGAATCTTTCACGCAATTCATTTCTGGGTAAGGAAGGCGGTGAGGTTTCCTCACCGACACGTAAGCGGCGGCCTGGCTGCCGTTGAGCTGCAGCTCCAGAGGGTCGTGCCTCCCGTAGAGGGCGCTGACTCTCTTGGACCAGATGGAGGGGATGTAGTCCTTCTCGTGGAGCTGCCAGTAGAAGGAGAAGACTCGGTGGAGGTCCAGAGCCAGGCAGCTGCAGTTGAAGGCCACCACGCCCAGTTCCTTCCTCTGTGGCAGCGGAGAGAATCCAAGTGGTCACACTTTTATAGCGGCAACAACAAGAAAACAGCATCTGCGGTCGGATGGGAGCCAGTGACTACCTTTACATGCAGAGCATAATCGGACTAAGCTCATAATTCGGTTTTCTCGTCTAATCGGACTTCTCTCCTTGTCCCGGTTTACATGCATGCACACGTTGTCCAGTTAAACTCTGACTAAGGTATATACACGTGACTGAGAAATTTGAATTCCAATCGCATTATCTGGGTGTCTCAACTGGAGTTCTCAAACTCCGATCTTAGTCGGACTCACGCGTTTCCATGCACTTCAGTTCTCCGATCATAATTCTACTGAGACAATAATTTGGCTTCCTCGAGAGTCCTGTAAACGTAGTGACGCTGGAGAAAACTGTTTTTATTGTCTATGTAAAGCACTCTGAATAACCTTGTGTTGAATTGTGCTAGACAAATAAACTTGACTTGACTTGACTGTGTTGTCAGAGTTTGAAGGTATTCGCCAACCCCCTCGTCAAGTTTAACACGACTTGAGTGCCTTGTTGTGTCCTCAAGATTAATTTCAAAAACTGCCAGAAGGGCAAAAATCCTAAACATCCACAGAAAATTCAGTGTCCAGAATGATTTTCCTGGTGCATGAATAGCACTGTGGGATGTGGGAAGAGCCTTGGAGGAGCAACACAAAAATCAGGCTCTTGGCAGAACAACATTCAGATTTTTTGCTCCTCAGCAAAGTGGAAAACTAGTATCCTGATCCATCCGCAAGTCACAGAGACAAACTCTGGGACTCTGAGAGGAAGTGGGAGAGAATCCACAGGCAAACTCCACACAGAAAGGGCCTGGAGTGGGAACTGAACAACCCGCTAGCATCTTGCTGTGAGGCGCCAACACCTTCCACTCTGCAGAGGCGCCCAGGAACAACAGCATTTCCAGTTAATATTCTCCCCGTCACTCGCTGTTAATTAAGACAGCAGAACTTTAACTCTGCAAATTTGCTCCCAAGCGGCGGCGGCGGCTTCAGTCTGTTCTGCCTCCGTGTGCGGCCGAGCTGCCCTTCCTCACTCCCGGCCAGCTCTGGATTTGTGCTCACATCACTCTAGCGGGGGCCCCTTTACTCCTGCTTCCCCTCTGGCTTCTCAGTTAATTGCATCGTGCAGCAGCGCTGCTGTCGGCGGCCGAAAGTGCCAGGTAATCACGCTCCCCCACCGCCGCTCCTCTCCTGGGAACGACTGAACTGAGGACTGAAAAGCACATTTTCGCTGCCGCCTCACTTCAGCCACTGGTCATTAGCTGGCTCGTCCTGCTCATTTACAGCTCCTGCAGCATGTACAGTATGTATAAATAGGCGACTACGACAGAGTTCCTTCAGACTGTGCACAATATTTAAAGACCCCCTTATTGTGCCGCATTCACTTCACTCCATCCAGCCGCTGAACTCTGAAGGCAGGAGAAAAGTCTTCCTTTTACTTCTATTGCTTGATGCAATCTGCAGCAAAGTGCCTCTGAGGGCACTTCTGGAAATTATCATCGCCCCTGTGAGGTCACAAAGGTCCTCTAGACAGAGCGACGGCATCACTTTCAGCACTTTTACTGCAGGCTGCAAGCAGAGGGTTAAATATGCTGTCTTCTGGAGGTCTATAGAGTTTTTTTGTTGTTAAAATGCATGAGATGCTGCCCATGAACGGGTAGAAGAAGTTTCTCTGCGCTGTTACCTTGGACAGCGACCTCCAGCTCATGTCGGCGCTGCCGATGTAAATGTGCCTCCGGTCCACGATCCAGAAGGAGGAGTGCAGCCCTCCGCCGGTGAAGGCTGTCATATTCACCCAATGAATCTCTGCATCTGGAAATTACAAGCATACACACAGACACTCTGACGCGTGGAAAACAGCCAACAGGCCTCCAACTGTCGGGTAGACGAGAGGGCGAAGCAGGCAGGCGGCCTGAGCGGCGGGGAAAAAAACCCAAAATACTCTTGCATGTTCAGACTTTTCCGACCTTCAGCGTGACCGCTGGCAGAGGTATCGGGGAGCTGCTGGGTGGAGCTGCTTCCCTCCTTTCAGCAGCCTCGTTTCCACCTTAATCAAAAGCCACTCTTTTGAAAGTTGCCCAAAAAAAGACCGCAAGCACAAATTGGACGCAGACAATTATTTTCTTCATCAGGCTCACACGTGCCTCAATGCTATGAGTTGCTGCCATGTGATTGGCTGATCAGTTTTTTGTGTTATCAAGCGAATGAATGAACCCCAAACTCCCTAATAAAGTAGCCAGTATGTGGATATTGTGATTGTTTTTTTTTTTCATGAATGAGCCTTAAGAAAAGTTTAGATCTTATATCTTCTTTATATCATCATCTTAAGCATGTATATGTATATATATGTCTATATATATATATATATATATATATATATATATATATATAAATAAATATATATGTCTACAGTTTGTGTGTTTTCATCACCCTGATACCTTTTTTGCTTTTTGCCATACTCTGCAATCACTCTCTGCAGGCACAAACAGGAAGATGGAAACCCAGAGAGTGAACTTGCACGATTGGTTGCACTGCGGTGCTGAACTGAAAAAAAACCCCCAAAAACGAACAAACCCTGAACGTCTGAAGCACCTCGGCGCTTTAGGAAACAGGAAGCAGGTGACACGTTTGCCGCTATACATCTTAATTTGTCCGACCATGGTGGCGTAACCGATTGCTTTAGGGTTTATTTTTCCCCCCTCTGCAAATTGAAAATATGACACACAGGCTCACCGTGTGCTGCCAAGGCCTTGAGCTCGGCGCAGTCGTTCAGGCTGCTGGCAATCTTCAGCTTAACCCTGCGAGACTTGAGACCTAGCAGCCGCTGGAACAGCAGGTGACCCTGAGGTGGAGGGAGATGATCTGAATCACAATCGCCCACAAAGACCTCACTCAGCGCGGACAAATATGAAATTAATTGCTTGTCCTCTAACAGGACGCAGTTTTTAATTTTACACACAGTTTTAATTTTTTTTTTTTTTTACCTGTGTGCCGGTGTTTGGCTGTGCTTGCAGGTCCCAGACTGGAGACACCACCTCCACTGAGTGCTTGGCCTGGTCCAGCAGGGAGTGGAGGCCGACAGAGAGTGGCACGTTGGCTCCGCCCTCCGTCGGGAAGGAGAAGCCGTCAGGGTTATTCTCCACAAGCTGGATGCTGAAAAAAAGAGCGGACAGTTCAACCCTAAACTATTTCAAACTCAGTGACGAGACTCTGCTGAAGGCGCCTTTTACCGACAGTCTCTGCTGCAGTTCTCCTCCGTGATTCCGTCCTCGTCGTCGCCCCAGATGTTGACGGAGGAGCAGATCAGCACCACCAGCACGACGAAGCAGCAGAGGAGGGCGAAGACGGCCACGCGCTTCTGCTGGCTCTGTGGACGGATGGAGGAGAAAACTTTCACCCCTGCTTATGTTGTTGCGCTAACCTCTTCCAACCTGCCAGCATCATTGGCTGTAAGGCTCATATTAATGATCAGTGCAGCAGAAATCCTCAATGCTCCCTCTAGACTGTGAAAGGTTCTGTGCTTCTTCTCACTCCCTTTTGAATAGCTCACTCTGTGTTTTGATTTTGCTTATATTATTATATTATGTTATAGTAGGGAATTGTTTAGTAGCAGTTAGGAAGCCATGTCAAATGTGTATAATATAATTATATAATTTTAATATCATTTGAAAGAAATTATAACAAAGAAATAAAAGAAGAAGCCGTGACCGGACATCAGGGCTGCACAGGAGTCCAGACTAAAAAGCCTGACAGCTGTGCAAACCTCACTTTAGCCTTCAGACTGGAGGAGAAATGAAGTGGAACCGACTGAAGCCATGACAATATGGAATATAGACGGCACGTGTTCAAGCTCTGGTCTGAGCTGCTCGACGGCTTCCCAGCAGAGCGAAAGCCTTTATGACCTCTGAGCCGCCACAGACCCCCCCGACATTGCACCTGTGACGCTCGATATTAAAAGGCAGCGTTCTATTGCTCAGGACGTTGCTGTAATGAGGCCACAGTGGCAGCAGAGGGGCGCAGCAGCAGCCTTATTGGCCGGATCCGGTTCTTCGCCGTTTCAAAAGTGCAGTCAGGCACTTCCTGTTTCGCCGACACGGACAGATTCCCCTTCGTTTGTCTCTGTCATCACGTCACATTAGGCGTTCTTTTTCACCAAGTGGCAGCTGGATCCATCCCAGTACTGCCGGCTCAACTGACTGATCCCTCCTCATGGGAGGGAAAAAAAGATTCCCAGCTGCAAAGTGTTAAAAAAGAAGAAGAAAAAGAAACCATCATTAGATGGAGAGGAGGCATCAGTCATTGAGGAGACTGGAGTGTGGGGGGGAGCTAGTTCTCCCCCAGGTCTCTGCAGTGTCGGCAGTGGGGCTGAAGTGGTGGAGACGGCTGGGCGAAGACGCCCACCGAGACCTGAGACACCAGCTCCTCATCACAACTCAGCGGAGTCGACAACCAGGATCGACTGGCGACGGGGAAATTAAAACCTCAATACGGGTGTGTGAGAAAACGGTTCACGTTCTGCATTAACTAAAAAATATATATATTTGGACTGGACACACCCGGGTTTTTCAAACGTGGATGAATTCATGCATGAGAAAGTCTGTGTCATAGTTTTCATTTGGTTAAAATTCTGTTTTTTGTTGTTTTTTTCTCAATTGAAACATTTTTCAATTGAAATGATTGATGTAAGATTTCATAACGTAACAGTTTGGCCACTCAAACATATTCCAATATGTTGGCGGCTATGGAACAATCAGTAAATAAACCAATAACAGTCACTAACATTTTAAAATATTCAAAGAAGATTTTCAATCAAAAATGGTTTGCTTTGTAAGCATAATTTAAACTGAATGAAAAAACAACAACAATCAAATCAACCCAATCATTCAAATCACATTTTCCCTTTCAAGCACATTTCAAGCAATTTTTGAAAAAAAATAAAAAAATAAAAAATTCCAGATCAAATTTTTGGCATCTTCTTTTCCTTTTTCAAGATCCTATTTTTTTCCCTTTTCCCTGCTTTACAACTGAAATTACATTTCCTGTGTAATTCACAGTTGCGCATCATTCACCAAACAGTCAATAAACAGAATCTTGCTCAAGTTTATAGAAAAAAAATCCACAAACACACACAAGGCAGGGTAAACAAATAACACAGGATTATGAATTTTGCATCTGCTGACTGAACTGAGCACAAACCTAAACATGCAAGTCAAACAATTCACCAACTCAGTAGAATGCAAAACGGAAATGACTGGGAGCGAGTGAGGAGTCGGGCAGCAATGGTGCAGCGACTCTTCACTGGCGGCTGGACGTCACCTTCATGGGCTCCTGTGCAGGCGGTCCCGCCATCGCAGCAGCGCTCCTTCAAACTTCTGAGACAGGACGATTAA
Organism: Thamnaconus septentrionalis; assembly: GCA_009823395.1. Lineage (NCBI taxonomy): Eukaryota > Metazoa > Chordata > Actinopteri > Tetraodontiformes > Monacanthidae > Thamnaconus > Thamnaconus septentrionalis. Next base: position 18,248,751 of record CM020501.1, on the reverse strand, counting down.
TCAGCAGCAGTCACACACACCTCCCTCAGTCAGCCAGTCAGCTAGTCAGTCAGTCAGTCAGACAGACAGTCAGTCAGTCAGTCTCTCCATCCTGCTGCAGGCTACTCGCTGTCCTGGTCAGAAGTCCGTGTGTGTGTCTCTTGCCCTGGTCCATCCCCTCTCTCCACATGGCTATAAGCTGTGTGAGAGTTTATGTGTGTGTGTGTGTGTGTGTGTTTGTGTCAGTGATTGTATGTGTGAGTGAGAGTGTGCGTGTTTTACAGTAGCGATGAGGAGAGAGAAGGAGAGAGACCAGCCCCTCTCTGCCAGACAGCCAATACTGAGCTGCAGCTCCGCCGACCACTCCCCTCCCCATCTCTCCTCCTCCTCCTCCTCCTCCTCCTCCTCCTGCTCCTCCTCCTCAGTCATCAGTCTGGTAGAAAAGAGTTGGACTTGCCTCCACAAGAAGAGAGACATGCACCCAACTAATGAGGAGGAGAGCCACGACTGCACGGCGAGCAAACTGTTGTGTCTGAGTCCGTAATGAGACACACACACACACACGCACGCACGCGCAGCACACACACACGCACGCACGCACACACACACACACACACACACACACACACACACACACACACACACACAAGCCAAGAGACTATTAAAATATTGCCTAGTAGCTCCACTTAATAACTCTGACTGATGTTGTGAGGCTCAGCATCATTTTTTTTTTCACCCAACTGAAAAACACAAGAATCAGTCAGTCGCTTGGCATGAAGTTCCACCGCTGCCTCCCCCAACTGGAAATAACGCACCTGAGAGGGATGGTGGTGGTGGTGGTGGCAGTGGCGGGGAGATGAATTATAGAGACACTTTCCTTCCTTTTAATTCACCCTCAACTCAGAGGAACACAGCGTTGCCCAAAACAACATATGCTGCTGACTGCAGGCAGGGAAGCTGCTGCTGCTGCTGCTGCTGCTGCTGCTGCTGCTGCTGCTGCTCTGGACACCAAGGCACTGGAGGAAATAGAGAACTTCAGCAAGGAGGATTCTATGAAATAATAAAGGTGGTTCCTGAAAGCAGGACAGGAGACCTCCGAATAACTGGAGCCAATAACAGCATCATCTTAGCCACATTCATTTTGACTATGAAACAGTGGAACAATGCAAACAGTGATGTTCATCCTATATGGTAGCCGTCTAAATCATAATGTCATGCTAACTGGTCCAGCCAATGCCTAAAAAAACCCATCTAAAATCTTCTGCTAAAGCTGTAGAAGCAGAGCAGAATGTGGAGCTTTGCTTTTGCAGCAGAGGCGAGTCCTGGCCAGAGCGAAAGTTCTGAAGATTCTTCAGATGAGCTCGCTAGTCAATGCCTGTCATGTAATGTGAAATTTCAGTGCTTAGCTGAAGTTCCAGTCCAGAGACAGGAATGATTACGGACAAACTCGATGTTCTTGCCCTCAGCAGGAACCAGCTCAAATCTTTTAGTTCGGGGTTTTCAGTTCCTGCAACATCCACATTTTCCCCATCACAAAGGGTGCGTTTTAGCACAGTCTTTCTGACAAGTAGAACAAGCACAAGAGAAGTATAGGATGAACTTTCTTCAATCTGGAGAGATCAGTGCCAGGCTGGAAACATTGGCAAGGATTTCTTTCATAACATGGGATCTGAAACTTGGTTTCCATTTGTATCTTTGAGTCGGAAAGCGTTCAGCATCGCTGCTCCTGATAAAGCTCTGCAGATATGGACGCAAAGGAGGAAACACGTGCGTGCGTGCGTGTGTGCGTGCGTGTGCGTTGCAGGTGTCCTCTGCACGTCACTGTGACTGTGACTAACACAGAGAGAGACAGAGATGTTTGGAGCGCTTCCCGGGAGAGCGGCACGTTGTTAAGGCGGGACACATGAGGAGACAGACAGGACGGGTGAGGGGGGTGATGGGGGTTGGGGGGTCGGGGTGGGGGTGGGGGGGGGGGGGGGGGGGTGGAGGGGTGACAGAACCAAGCGGCTGTACGACTCCAGCGGTCACGTCAGGGAAACTGTTGACATCAACAATTTCTGTGTGTGTGTGTGTGTGTGTGTGTGTGTGTGTGCTTGCTGCTGCTGCTGCTCCTGCTGCTGCGGCTGCAGCATCACCGACTGTGATGCAATGTTCTGCTCTGTGCTAATGTAGAAATCAAGTCCACTCTCTGTTCTGCCTCTTGGCTCTGAGAGCTTTTGTTCTTATGCTGGCAGCGGAGGAGAAGTTAAGAGGTCGCAGCAGCAGCAGCAGCAGCAGCAGCAGCAGCAGCAGCAGCAGCAGCAGCAGCAGCAGCAGCAGCAGCAGCAGGAGCAGCAGCAGCAGCAAGCCGAGACATCAATATTATTACCTGGCGATGATGACACGATAATTGCAAAAAAGATTTTATCTCCGAGATCTAGTTTTTAACCTGCGCACAACTTTGATGGTAGCGTGGACTCACACTGAGGCACAACACTGTGTTAATACAACGGCCGTGCCAACATCAATGTGTTTTATATACTGCAGTGCACGCCTTGTTTTTCAAGGTTTTTGCGTCCAAGATGTACAACACTGTCTGTCCATGACTGATTCAAGAGCCCCATGTAGAGCTACTGTGAATTGTTGCGTAATCGTCGACCTGTAATATTGCATCTTTAACTTCAACAGTTGAAAAATTGCAACACAACATCTGGGCTGGGACAGACAGACAGACAGACAGACAGACAGACCGACAGACAGATAGACAGATAGATAGATAGATAGATAGATAGATAGATAGATAGATAGATAGATAGATAGATAGATAGATAGATAGATAGAATTAAATGTGCTATAAACTACTTAAATAGCATTGGGATCTCTGAAACATCATCAACGTTGTCATTGAACATCATCTCCTCCGACCTCCACCG
>CM020501.1:18163360-18240860 GCA_009823395.1 Thamnaconus septentrionalis | reverse complement strand
AGACAGAATGCAAATATTCACCCGGTATTAAAGTTGTTTTGGCTAAAAGTTCTTGACAAGCTCTGATCAGGATACATTCATGTGTAAACATGGCATGAGGCAAGACACTGGGAAAAAAACAAACAAGATAGAAGAAATAACAAAAAACAAAAGAAGCCTCAAGTTTCTGCTTCTCTGTTGCGCCGCTGATGATAAAATGTCGCCTCGGGACTTGGAGGAAGTCCCGGTCGGTCTGCGCTGGTTCACACACAGCTTCCATTTCAGAGGGGCGGGCGGGATGAATGTCAATCAAACCGGGACGAGTCTCTAATTTTAGGTCAGGTGTGATTTTGGTTCAGGCGGGAACTTAACAGAGGAGCATCAGCGGGGCAGGAAATACAAATCTGCAGGTTAATCTTCCTCCCACTCTGGTCTTGGCGGCTCTCTGATGCAGGGCACTTGTGACAAAGTACATTTGGAAGAGAGGACAACTTTCCTTGTGGGAGCTACACTGGATTTCTCAGCAACACGTGGGGTTGGAGGGGGGGGGCATCGTCATGGCCGCAGACAGACAGACAAGGCATGGGCTGGTGGGACTTTTTTGGGTCGGATCAGCATTTTTTTTTTACACTTGTACACTCTGCACACACAGTCAGTTCTTCTCCAGGCTGGAAAATCATGACTGAGACATCTAGCTGAGGGAACTGCAGCTGCAATTAGTAACACAAAAATATTTGCTATATAATTCCAGGTTAGCAGGTTTGAGGCAAACTTCAAGACCAGCCCGGTGAAACAGCTGATGGACCGCTCCTGTTTGGGCTTGAGTGTCAGCTGACCGTTGAGGGTTGCCAGGTTCTCAAGGCTTCTGATAAAATCAGCAATTGATAGATTTATTTTCGGGGCGCCTTCATTAATACTGGTAAAGGTGCAGAATCAGGTGCAAATCAGCTGCCTAGAAGCCTTGCACACACGCTGCTGGGATGGTAAAAACACAGCACTTTCTTTGCAACTTGGCCTTCGCCAGGGCTTATGCAAAACTCCCTCAAGGGAAAACAGGCTTTTGAAAGGTGCCGCTTATGTGAGACGTTATTTATCCCCTGAAGCAGCAGCTGCTGTGGCTGGCGAGAGAAGCTAATAAACTGTAAACATAACCGACACAGTAGATTTATAACCTTTCAGCAGAACTTTTTACAAGTCAAATGTACATTTATTCTCCCACCAAACGCCCTCAGGTGGCGTTTTTGTGCATTGCATTGCTTTGATTTTCCGGTCAAACGTACAAAAGTTTTGCTGCTTTTGAACGTTGACGCTTAAACTGCAAGTTTTCTTCTTTAGCTTGTTAAACTTTTTCTGGTAATGCGCCTTTTCTGCTTTTTTTCTAGCCTACCGCTCATCCTTAAAGGGGCCCTATTGTGGCCAATTTCCCTTTTTCAAAATAGGGCCCCTTTAAACTTGGAGGTTATATCGCCACCTTTGGCTGTGGCGTGCGCTTCCTAGCCTGCGTGTGCAGCTGGACGCAGGCGTCCTTGTTTTTAAAACACTTTATCAGGCGCGGCTGCAGCCTGAACGTGCCTGGAAAACCAAACTAGAGATGGAGCCTCCCTCTGAGGACACTGGTTTGCATCTTTAGCAATACAAACTATCTTTGTCAAAACCCGTCAGCTTTAAATGATGATGCAGCAACGCAAAAACACAGATGGATAACTGTTTTCTATGTCACATGTTACTGTCTGGTTCTTCCTTTTGTATTTTTTTTTTTCCTTGGTTAGAAACGATATCTGGTAAAGTTGGACTTTGAAGTCCACAGTCTTGTCCCAAACCCCTTCTTTTTTGGTTTGCAAGTCGGGGACTTTTAGGGACGCGTCCCACCGCGATGGTGGTGGATCACTTGTGGGACCTGGAGGCCTGCTGGGCAGCCGAGTCTGGCTCCGCCACCTCCGTCTTCCCCGGAGCCCCGCAGGGCTGGCCGGCATTCACTTCCGGTCTGGAGGAGGTGGACCCGGCGGAGATCTCTGGTCCTGGCTGAGTCCCTGGGCTGACGCTGACACCCAGGTTGGACAGGGAGTCCATGGTGCCGTCAGGGTCCACCATCATGTCAATCACTGGCAGGGTGAGCCAAGGAAGAATCAGTGTTGGAATAAAAGAACATCTTCAGAAGGCAGAAAGTACAAATATCATCACGTTCACTTGCAAAGGAAATTCCATCATAGTGTGCTGAAGAACTCAGTGATGAAAATCAGCCCACTATGATGTCACAGAGGGCACCAACATCACTGTCAGGTTAGTGAGAACACTGCTCTGAAAGGTCTGCTGCTCGTACATAATTCCGTAAATAATAAATTCCTCCTCCACAGATCGTAATCGTCCAACAAAGCAGGCTGTAAACAGAGGGCTAAATGCACTGTTTTCTGGAGATCTACAGAATTTGTTGGACCAGAATCGGAATTATGTGGGATTGCTACACCAAAGAACAGAATAAAAGAAACAAAGATCTGAAAATAGGTGCAATGGGAACCTTTAATATTCCCTAATTTTCTCCTGAAAGTCGAAAAATGAAAAATGAATTAACTGTTTAATTAGCAATTATCACTGGAATATGTTATTTATTTATAATTTATAACTGAAAAATTATTCAAAATGTGAAAACAGGCACAACATTGGACTGGTGATAAAAAACAAAACAAAAGCATCCGTACCGAGCAGCTGCCCCTCCACCCTCTTCAGGTCTTGAATGATGCCGGAAATCTCCTGTTGAGGTGAATTAAAAACAAATCAAGACTGACTGAGGAGGTAACACACACACACACACACACACACACACACACACACACACACACACACACACACACACACACACACACACACACACACACACACACACACACACACACACACACACACACACACACACACACACACACACACTCCATCTCTCAGGCAGCCGCAGCAGCAGGTCTTGGAGCTGCGCCATGTGCACCGGCTCCTGCTTTATGAACCATGTGACGGTCTGACAGCAGGAAGGTCTGCTTTGGGGTTCACGCCAGGCCGAACGCAGAAGTCGTGGCATATTCCATTATAACGGAATGTGCTGAGTAATGCACAGGACTGAAGAATCGGCTGCATCCGCTGTTAATTGCCACAGCGAGCAATCGCGTTTTGTGCAGGGTGAACATCCACGAGGGGCTAAAGACAGCGAGTGGACATGCGCCATGGACTTTGGCCACTTTAATGGCCAAAATAAATACGACGCAATGAGAAACACGGCGCCGTCACCTTGTTGGAGCTTTTGAGCAGTAAGGAATCGTGCTCCGCCTGCAGTTTGCCCTCAATCTCCTCCCATTTCCGCTCCTTGTCCTTGAACAGGATCCTGGAGGAGGAGAGAAAACAGATCTAGATAGTCCAACACATGAAAACAGGTTCAGCAACACAACAACAGTACAACTGGGGAAGGTGGAGCTGATGGCTGAAGTGTTTTGTGCGTGTGTGTGTTGTCGTGTTGCAGCGCTGTGAAGCGTGATCCTCTGTGATGTGCCACTCAGCCGCTGCGTGTCCCAGTTTCCGCTTAAAAACACAACACAGTATGCGGGAAGCTGCATCCTCCGCTCCCTTTGTTACAGCAGCACTTGGTTTCGCTGTTCACCTGATCTTGCAGGCCGTTTTGTCCACGGACTGACGGATCCGGGCGGAGAGCTGAATCACCGACGCCAGCAGTAAACTGTCCAGCACCGCCTGGCGAGAGGTTGAGGGGGAATTTTTACAGTGCACAAGTGAACTGACAGCGTTCGCATGTACAAAAACATCTTAAGATTGTTGAAAAGGAACAAATGCTACTGAATTGAAAACAAGGGGCTCCCTCTAGTGGCAAACCATGTTATGGACTGCATAACATGGTTTGCCAGCTGGACAATATATATATATATATATATATATATATATATATATATATATATATATTGATCTGTAAAATGACATGTTGTTAGCCCTCTGTTTACAGCCTCCAGCAAAAATACTCTCAGAGGGACAATCATCTGGGGCTGCAAATCTAAGGGTGGTATTGACACCCTTTATGACATCACAAAGGGCTAATTTCCAGAAATGCATGATTTTGCACACACTTAGTGAAAAGTGGAGCCAGTGGACCTAAAGATCCAATGCCAGAAAGTTCATATCGTCTCTCCTTATTACACGATATTTAAATGACCTCGTCATTCCGCACCAGCTCTACTGAAATGCTATTTTGATATTGTTTATTGTAACATTCTGCCGGGGACACTCACATCCTCTCTGTTCCACGTCTGTCTGCGGATGGAGCGGCTGCTCTGCCCGCCCGAGGTCCTGCGTCGCAGCGCTGCAGACTGTCCATTGGACGCCACTGTGGCGGTGCCGTGCTCAGTGGGGCCGCCCACGTCCACGCTGTCGTCGAACGCACGCTCCTCTAACTGGAAGAGAAAGTCAGAGCCGACCGACTATTAGTGCCGCACGATATTGGGACTCTCTGCGAATCTGTACACAAGTTGTTTGTGGTTTGTACCAGAGCTCCTGGATCAGTGGCTGCAGGGCTGACTGAGTCGATCTCTCCGGCGACGTCGTGGATCTCCCTGGCGAGCATGGCGAGGTCTTTGGCAAGGTCCTGGCTGATCCTGATTAAAAAAAGACAGACGTTGAGCATCGTCCAAGACGGGTCAAAACAACTCGAGGTTCTTGGATTATTTAGAGATGGTAACTTTTTTTTATTTTGTTGCAGCAAAGGTCAGACCTCATAACCGTCAGAGGCAAAGCACGGCCAAAACAGATGCAAATAAATGACAAAAAGAAAACATGTCAAACAGTGGGGGGGTTTATTTGCCCCTGAGGGAAACAGCCAGGCATGAATATTAACATCATGACTCATTGGCGCTCTGAAAGGTTCTCTCACCGGGCGATTTCCTCGCTGTGTGCCGTCCAGTCCCGCATGTAGTCGTCCTGTTCTTTGGAGTGCTGCTTCAGAGCAGCCAGGCTGGCCGGGTTGGGGGACGCTGGCGCCGACCCCCCCAGCTGGGCCACCCGGGTGGAGAGGAGGGGTCGCCCGTGGCCCTGCTGCTTGGATACGTGGCGGTTGGAGCCGTACTCGTCCTCCGAGGTGGAAGCGTACTCCACGGGCACGCGGCGCCACCGCGAGCTGGCTAATGGCAACAGAGGGGACGGAGGTTTTAACTCCTTTTGATTGAATTCACTGGTTTAGCTTTTCCAGGATGGTTCTGGTAAACTGACATAACTGTCAGCTTAGCGTTTCCCTTTTTGTAGTATAAAACAAAATGCTAACTGTCAAAGTCAAACAAAAGAGCTAGCTTCCATAACGAGTCTAACGAGATGCTGAGATGTTTTCAAATTATTTTTAATAAAAACATATCTCTAAAGTAAAGAGCGTGTTTAGCCCTCTGAAAACGGAGGGTTTTTGCTTCCCGCTAAAACTGATGGTTATGTTGAAACTTGTCCATGCTTTGTTGGTTCTTGGCCTCTGAGAGAGGAACCGACATCCATTTGGGGGCTTGTCACTCACCTAACAAACTAATATGAATGGTCAAAGCCCTTTGTGACATCACAAAAGGTATGCAAGCAAGTGAATTGAGTGACTTTGGTCATTTCTGGACACACAGGCTGCCATACATACATTTATATCTTTTCAGCTGAGAAATATTGTTTTTGCCAAAAATAGTACTCACATGCCGGTGGCACGTGTCCGTGGGCGGAGGGGCCTTTGCTCTTGTCTGGCAGCTTGGACACGCTGTTGGCCCGAGCCCGATGTCCAGACATGGCGCTCACATTCGAAGCTCTCAGTCCGTGCCTGAGGGCGTAATCGCCCGCGGCGCTGCGAGCCCCCAGCCTGTTGCCCCTCGTCACGGTGGCCTCAGAGTCACTTTGGGCCGAAGGGGAACCGACTCTGGGCCTCCGCGGCTGAGCCAGAGCCTCTATCCTGGACATCCCTCTCTTTGCCATGCCCGTCCTGGATGTGGAGCTGGCAGTGGAAGCCTCCGACGCCACAGACATGCGGTCCAGATCGGCAGGTTCGGTGTCCGACGAATCCCCAACGCGGGCTCGTCTGAGCAGGGACGTCCTAGTGGGCCTGGGTTTGGGAACGCAGGCGGCCTTGGCAGCTCCGGAGGAGGCCGAGGCCTGCGGGGTCTTGCCGCGACTTGGTTTGGAGCCGGCTCCCGTTGCCGTGGCCCCGGTCTGGCCCCGGGTGTGCGAGCTCCTGGACTCGTACGTAGAAGTGGGCTGAGAGTCGGAGAGGAGTGAGTTGGAGTTGACGTCGTCATCGGTTAGGTCCAGGGACGTCCAGGGCCGGCTGGGTGGTGGCGGAGCAGAGGTTCTGGTCTTCACCCTCCTGTCCTGGGACTCTCGGGTCCCGCCAGGGCCTCTGCTGGACGAGCACACCACCGTCTTCTCCTTCTGCTGCCCCGCCAGGGTGCGCCGCTTCTGAACCACTCGCCTGGCGCCGTCCGCCTGGCTCACCGTGCTGGTCGTGTCCACGTCCGACTCTGGGGACATGGACCCCTCGATGGACTGACTCGGAGGATCCCCCTGGTCCGAGACAGTGGTCTCCAGGAAGGCCGCCACAGCCTCCGCGTCTTTGTGCACGGTGCCGCTGTCGATGGTGCCGCCCTCTTTGCTCTTCAGCCCGTCGATCCGAGGTATCAGCTCAATGGGGACGTTGGCGCTCGGCTTCTCCACGGTGAAACTCTCCTGCCTCAGCAGCGGTTTGCCGCCACTGTCCTTGGACTTCTCCTCTTCCTTTCTCCTCCTCTGAGCCTCCTCCATCCTCTTCTCCCCACTGGTCATTGGACGAGGAGGAAGCTTGGCCAACACGCCCGACTTGCCGGACCTCCCGCCGGCGCTGTCCTGGGATTTGGCCGGCGAGGAGCGACTGGGGCTGCTGCCGTGACTGCCTAGACCACCGCCACCACCCGCCGGTCGGTTCTTTCCCCTGGCCACCTTCTCCTCCTGGTTCTCCTTCTCCTGTAGCTCTGTGTCCTGCTTCTCTCCCATGTCCACACGCAGGCCTGAGCCTGGGGTCCGTCGGCCCAGGACCAGCTCCTCTCCAGGGGCTGCGGGAGGGTTCTTCTCTTGCGCTCCGTGTAGGCCGATGACGCGAAAGAGGCCGAGTGGCTGGATTCACTGATTTCAGCTGTAGGGAGAGAAAATGAAATATTAGTTGAGTGGATGCTGACAGGATGCAGTGCGAGATACTCAGCGAACGTTCCCCGATCCCTTAAAACTAGAGAAACCCAACCCAACCCAAGAAACCTCGGCTTAAAATGAGAAAAAAACAAAAAATCGTCAACCTGACCAATTAATAATGGTTTCTGTTGGAGTTTGTCAAGAGGGATGAGAAAGAGTTCAGATTGATGGAGTGTTGACACTCTGTCCTTCACACCTCTGTCCTCGGTCACCATGATGTGGCTCTCCCCTCCCGACCCCTCGGGGTCGGTCCTGATGTGACTCGCCGCCAGGGTCGCCCACTGTGAGACCCAGCGAGGACCGCCCACCACCAGACCTTCGGGAAGAACCTGGGTGACGAAACGGTGAGGGTTAAAAACTCTGTTTGAACGATCACAGTTTGGGAACAAAGAAAAGAACAAATGAGACGATTGCGTCGAGCGACTGAACCTCTGTCTCCACTCGTCCAGGCTTCCCTCTGTCTCCGGTGCCGGACCTTTGGGAGCCGAGCCGTTCACTCTGCTCGGCGCCGGCCAGCCTGGACAGACACACGGCCTCCTGCTCGTCCACGCCAAACACCTGCCACCACACGCAAGAGAATGTGCGTTCAGAACACCGTCAGTGGTTGACTCGCCCCTGACAAGACCCATCTCCGGCCTTCACCTTGTCGATCATCTTCCTCGCCTCTTCCTCCTCCTCTTCCTGATCTCCGTTCTCCAGCTCGATGGTGTAGGTGCCTCTGTCGCTGTAGTCGTCGCCGTGTTGGTGTTGGTGTTGGTAGCGCTCCTCACGGCTGCTCTGCTGGCACAATGCTGAGTCCCTCCGCCGCTCCACCAGCCCGCCGGCCGCTTTGGACGTCGACGACTTGCGCCGCCGTGCGGGACTCTCTTCCTCGGCGAAGAGCCCCTCTGGCACGTTGGCGCGGCCCTCTCTGAACTTCATCCCCGGACCGCCCCAGGGCCCCCACGAGCGCTCCTCGACCACCGTCGCCCTGCGCTGCTCCCCCAGCGCGTTCTCTGAATCGCTCTGCGTGCCATCCTCGTGTTTGCTGCCTGGTGGAGGAAACAGTGGAGGGTCAGGAAGTGACATGGAAAGTTAAAAAGATGTTCAGCCGAGTTTTCCTTGCTGCACCTTTAAGGCTCCTCAGATGCACAGGCACGTCGCTCTTCACACTCTCCCCGTCCTCCTCTGCCACAATGTCCTTCAGCGCCAGCGGCAGCTCATTCTGGGCCAGCCAGTCGGCGACCTTCACCTCGGCGGCGACCATGGCCGTCTGCAGCGGGCTCAGCTCCTCCCCTACTGGTCTTTTGGGGCGGGGCTTGGTCTCGGGTCCCACCTTAGCTGGCCGATCCTTGGCGGACGCTTTGCCCGCAGCTCCGGAGTCAAACTCGATGGTGAAGGAGGCGTGGCCGTGGCCAGGTTCCGCTGAGGAAGACGCCCCGGCCCCCTGTTCCCGAGGGGCATCGTCGCCGCTCACTCTACCAGTGGAGGGGGCGTCCTTAGTGGGGATCTCAAAGTAGCTGGGCTCCTGATTGGACGCTGTCTGAGGGCCAGACATTGGGCCTTCTGCGCCTCTCTTGCCGTCTGTCAACAAAGCGAGACATCAATTTAGCACCACAACATCCAGTGAGAGTAACTAATGTATTTCTCTCCGTCATGACTATTCAAGATGTGAAATGATACCTTAAAAACAACGTCCCAATCAATCACAGCCTTAATTGTAGCGTAAGTAGAAAGAGAAAAACAACCTGTCTCAGCTTTTTCTCGTTTCCTGTCTGGGATTTTCTCCTCAGGTCTTCCAGGCTCAACATCTCCGTCCCCCCACCAGGCAGGCTGGCCGTAGAGGGGCGTGCCCCTGTGTAACACTGCTAAATCACCTGATAGGAAGTAACAGAAAAAGGAAAAATGTCAATCGCATTTACCACAAATTTACCAAGTAAAACAGAATCATAAAGAAATGCTGACGACAATTAATCACAATTAATCTCTAATTTAGCCCCAGGGATAAAACTGACCATGTGACCATATTGTGTGTCCAGAACATTGATCTGTTTGAGGTTCCATAATTTTACTCTTCACATTTATTAATCAATTAATTAATTTGATTCATTGATTTAAATACTCTTTACTATCACTAAGTGCTGCTAAATCATATGTACCAGGCCTTTAAAAAAAATTGTCAACAACAACAACTAAAAATAATTGTTGATCACAATTTGTTGAAATATTATTGAGTAGAACTTATTCCTAGGAATCAAACTAAACATGTGACCTTTTAAGCCAGTCACTAAATAACTTTGATAAATATAAACATAATTGACAGCATTATTTTAGGGGTACGAGACCCCACAATAAACAACTATCCTCAAACATTATTGTGTGTTTTCTGCCTCTGTGAGGTTTCGGTGACGCAGTGTTAGCTGCCCAACAACAGATTGTGAGTGTGTAATCACAGCTGTGTAAATATTTGACCTTGTTCCCTTGAATTAATAACGTTCTTCTCAATATAGCAAGTCTTGAAATGCAACCACCCCCACCGAGTGAGTGCGACAGTAAACCCTCAGCTGGAAATGAACATTGGGGTCTTCTGATATTCTTACCTGTCATCTTCTCCTCGGCCCTGCTGACCTCGGCGGGCTTCATGGTGGCGGCTGCTGCTTCACGCACTGTTGCTGCTGCTGCCGCCTCAGACGATTTCACCTCAGATTTGGGGGACAAGTCTGGAAGTTTCTTCTGACTCAGCTGAAGCTGGCTGCTGAACTTCTCGTGCTGACGGTGGAAGTGGAGAGTCAGAATGAGTCAAAGCTGTCGGGGTTTTTCCTTTACTGTCACGGCGCTACGATGCCGAGCTTTCATCTCCGTTCATTACCATAAAATTTTGCCCTATTTGGATGAAACAGCAGACACTAGCATTTTCTTTCTCCATTTGCCAATTTCAGCAGAAGGTCCACTCTGTACCTGTCAGGACTTTTATCTAGTTATTTATTTTACAGGCAGGACAAAAAATAAAGAAATGCCTGGGCTGCTTCTGTGCCGCAGTTATTTACTCCTCCCACGTATTTTGACTGCAAGCCTTTCAACAACACGCACACTGAGCAGTCTAACCTTGAGGGCCTCCTCTGGAATATGCATCTCTCCTCGCACCACGGTGAACAGGTTGGTATGTGAGCAGGGTTAAGGAAAACACAGAGCGCCGAGCAGCTTATCTATAATGCAGCAGGCAGAGAGCCGCGAGCATCGGCCACTTTTCAGGAACAGATAAAGTTACAGCGCTGGCTGTCGCCCGTGAGCGCCGGACCTGTTTGGCGCCGGGCACACGCTTCGGAAAACCACAAGCAAAGGATATCATATCCAAAGCGCAGCTTGTCATCCACCTTCAGGGTGACGTAGCTCTGCTCCTGGATCCTGACATCGTTGACAAACGTCTGCAAAAGAAAAGGGAATCGGATCGGAAACCAGGGAGTGAAGACACTGCGGTAGCGGCTGCTTAAAAGGCCATTGTGTTTTTATTGGTTAATATCAAACATTTATATCTAAATAATGAGTAGGTCAATTTGTAAGGAGGCCAGGTATCTACATTACCCAGAATGCATTCTGCTCCGGCAATCTGTGACTATGCCCTGACTAAGTGCGACCATGTGAGACCAAGTAAAATATTGTAAAACAGGGTCATTGTTGGTAATGCACTTGCCTCCCAGTAGGTGCCTCTCAATCTTACACACTGGGCCTTTAAAGGTGTTCTGATCAAAATAGAAACTTTTTTTTCTTTTATATTTTTGTATTTTTCTTCTTTTGACAGCAGAGTTAAAGGAAAATGTTGAATCTGGCCATTTGTTGTTGAAGACAAAGATAAAGAAAAATAATACACAGGCTTCAATGCAACTCGGTATATTGTATCTGCAGCGATGAGTCAGGATGTAATGACAAAAAAAAGGTTCCTAGAACTTTCTGTTGCCTCTTCCTTCATCCTGTCATTTAGAGATGCTGATTCATCCTGGACCTTTTATTCCGTCTTGTTAAACGATTCCCTCTGGACAAGTTTTAGACACATTAAGTCTATTCTCAGTCGAAGTGGACCGTAAATCACAAAAGAAACAAACCTGCATGCTCATCACACTGCTGTGAAATAAAACAGAACAGTCCTTCATTGGATTAGACTAGGGTTTTTTTCTCTCTCTTTTCCCTAAACAGGAAGTAGATGAAGCAGTTGGAATAAAGACAAGCGAAGGAAGACAAACACTCACCCCGTTCAAGCTGCCCAGGTCCTTCACCTTGTGCTCATCGGCATTCGGCTCGTAGTTGATGACCGCGTGCTGTTTGTCCACACTGCGGGACTTAAATCACACAGAATCCAGTCAATGGTTGTAATCCACTCTAAATCCCGCTGCCCTCGCTGGATGGGAACGAGCACGCAAGCCGCCGTACCTGCAGCATGAGCTCGCAGTCGTCCCTCCCCACGAAGATCATCTCCCTGGGCAGGCGATGGCGCGTCCCACCGCCGCTCACCAGGAACCAGGAAGTCAGACTCATCTCTGCCTGAAGGAGGGGTTGGGTGGGGGGCTCACCTTTGACCTTTTAAGGCATCCCGCTACAGGAAACAGGGACGCAGACGCAGTGCGGTTATGCACAGATTTAATCACTTTCTGTGTCTGAGTCTTTACAAGATGAAGTTTCTGGCAATGTAAACTCTGAGGGAGTCGACCTCCGTTTGCGTGATTGTGCGTCTGTGTACATTTGGAGCCCCAGAGACGCTGACATTTTCCTTTGTGTAAGAGCCGCACACATGAGATGAAACAGTCCCTAACGCACTAGCCCACCAGAAGCCTAAATTGAATTGCTCTGCTGAGTCGCCCCGTTGCCAAATCCACAGAAAATAAAGTGGAGAGGAGAAGCAAGAGGAGGAGGAGGGGAAGGAGGATGAGTGAGAGGAGGAGGAGGAGGGGTCCGAAAAAGAGGACAACACCACTTTGACTCAAGGGATGGAATGACAGTCAGTCATGCAGGAAATGCCTACAAAACAAATGCTACATTAGCAACGGCTAATGCAAGCACCTGGTGTCAGATGCACATCAGCCACACTGTCTGTCTCTCATATGATCCCCTGTTCACATGGAGAATGGCTCTTTTCACACTGACACACACACAGCTGGCCCTTCCTGAGCAGCAGCAGCAGCAGCAGCAGCAGCAGCAGCAGCAGCAGCAGCGTGATCACACAACAGGCCCTGCTGACTCACGCTCCCACCGAGCCGCTGGCTGAATTAGCCGGATGGAGCCTAATTACACACACACTCACACACTTGAGGTATAAGTGGGACTATCCAGTTCTGTTTATGCATCAACTCATCCCAATGGGACATGACAGCCCTCCGTCTCCTCGTCCCCCCCCCCCCTCCACCACCACCATCATCATCACCCCCACCATAGAAGAATGGTTAACCCCTTCAGTGGCCTGGCCCACATGCATGCCTCTTTTTTTTTTTTTTTTTCAAATCACTTCATTTTATTTTGGACGCTTGACCACACACGGCTCGGTCCTCCACGGCCAGACAGTCATCCAGACCCACCCCCCTCTCCTCTCCTGCACGGCATGACAACACATCACTCCCATCACCAAAGGAGGGCTCCAATCGGGCCAATCGGGCGGCGGAAAATTAGCCCAGTTAGGCCATGTCTCATTCCGGTCAGCTGTTAAACGATGACACCGCCCGCAAAGAGGAGCGATGCAATAAAATCCACCTCGTTTGGCGCGTTTGTGGGGAAACGAGGCCAGATAAGGCTGTAAATTCACCGTCCAATCCGGCTACGGTGTTGCAACGCCTCCGACGGCGACTTGTCATCTCGAGCGTATTGATCCATCGCCTCCAGGTGGTTACTCTTTGTTTCTTATCCTCGCACAAAAATGATTTTAATATTAAACAAAAACATTTGGATCGTATTTACGCACGGCAGAGATGTTCACGTGTTTGCGTAAAATCACGTTCCGGATGCTGCTCGCAGGCAGCCAAAAGGCTCCGCCGTTATGGACGACGGGACGACATGCACAGTGGAGGCTCGTCACATCGCACCGCAAACACAACGTCGCTCCATCCAGACCGTCCGCATCCCGAGCGCAGGGATAAATAAACGCACACACACGCGCGCGGAAGAGACGGGAGCCACTCACCATGATCCTCTGCGGACAGCCAGCATCCGATGCGCTGAGGAGGCACCGAGAGCCGAGCTGCTGCTGCTGCTGCTGCTCCTCCTGCTGCTAGTCGACCCCCTGCCCAGCCCTGCTCCTCTAGCACGGCTGCGTCTTGGCCTCAAGGTGGCGCTGCGCCCTCACGCAGCAGTGGCGAGGGATTATGTAATCTGGCGAAAAACGAAGCCTGAATGGCCGCATTAGATCAACCTCACTAATGAAATTATAGAATTCCAACTAATGAAGAAACAGAATTATGGGGCCTGGTTTTGATTTTAGAGGGACAAATTGCAAGTTATGAAAAAAATGCAAATATTTTGGGAGAGTGCACCTGTGATTTCTTTAAAAAAAAAAAAAAAAAAAAGATTTGTAATAGTGATGCAGAATCGATAACAAATAGGTAAATATGATGTAGTTTGCAGTCTAGTTTCTATTTCATTTCCTTTGGCTAAAATGAATGCGTTGCTTTACAATTGATGTTTGCAACCCCTGTGTTTTAGCACAGTGTAATAGCTTCATAATATCGTCATGGCATTCCTCTGCAGTAAATCTGCAATTACACCCTTAGATGGCGCCACAGTATCGTGCTATGACAGCAGCAGGCCCAGGTTGGATCCTGCCATCGTTGTGGCCTACCAAAAAACCGTCTCTATTTAACATTTAACAGCAAATAATTCACTGTCAGCAAACACAACCCGTCGAAGTCTTACATCCAAAGACTCCATTTGTTCATTTATTTATTTAACTATGTATTCAGTGGCTGTGCAAACCATTAGGGGCTCCATTACACAACAATCAATTAGCCTATTGTAAAGTTCATGATGCATTAATAAATCCAACATTAATAACACAAGTGAGTCATTAATGCTGATGCTGGTTTAACTCACGTCTCTTTTTTTTATATTAATCATAGCACAGTGACGTTGTTGTGAATGCATGACTTTGCCTGTGTGCCACTTTACTCAATAGAGGCTGCAGCATTGCAATAAAACTGCAGGAACCTCCGGGGACACTGTAATCCTGTTGGTGCCTCAGATACATCATATCCTGTAGGCGCGCTGGCCTACAGCGCAATAATGCTTCACCGCCGTGTATTCAATTAACGTGAATTTTAGCTTTCTATTTTTGTCCTCAGCGCGTTTGGAAACACAATATATCAAACAAACCACCTGCCAGAAAGAGGGAGCGAACTCCCTGTTCCTCCCTTGAGATTTTATTGATGAGACACTTTTGACCTGACGTATGAAACAATAATAATAATAATAATAATAATAATAATAATAATAATAATAATAATAATAATAATAATAATAATAATAATCTGCATCAACAATAAATTCCACCCAGTTCCCTTTCATTCTTGTGTATTTAATGTCTTTATTTGCCCATTATTTTTTAAACTTCACTTTCTAACAATGACGTGTGTGTCAGGGATTCTTTTTCTTCCCCAACTTTTTTTTTTCAATCAGTTCCACAAAAACAGCACTTTCTGGTGTTACTAGAGGCGACTGATAGCTCTTCCAGGTTAGTGACAACAACACCCCAAACCAGACATCTTCCCGCCCTCTGAGACCACCTTGTCTTGTTCCCCTTCTGAACATGTGGGTGGTCCAACAAATTTCAGGAAGTTAAAGGTGAGTGTGTTTTTTTTTTTTTTTTTTTTGCAGGAGCTGTTGCAGGAGTGCTGAAAAATAGACAGCTGAATTGAAGGGAAGAAGGACCTTTATTAATTGACAGTCTGATATATATTAGTATTAAAAGGGCAAAACCGAGAATGTGCTGCTAATTAATATGCCATTATATATATATATATTCAATGGTCTAAAACCTTGTATAACGCAGTCATAAAGCTATAACAGCGGGACTATTTTTTACAGAAGACTGCAAACACATGGCTATATAAGTCCAACATGAAAAAAATATATTTCCGCAATTACATCAAATTAAATAAATGTTTCAGTTAATTACATATCTTCATCCACCCTCCATATGACATTACATTAAATCCACACCGCAGATTTACATAATCGCTGCATATTCACGTCAGACCTGGAAATCTGTAATAAACATGAGATGCTTCGCGCGCCTCGCTGCTTCTCTGCACTTCCCGACGTGTAAAGCTCAGGTCTCTCTCTCTCTCTCTCTCTCTCTCTCTCTCTCTCTCTCTCTCTCTCTCTCTCTCTCCCCTCCCCTCCCCCCCCCTCCATACCCTCCATACCCTCCGTCCATTGGTGGTGTCTCCGGGGTCTCCCCCCACCACACCACACACACACACACACACACACACACACACACACACACACACACACACACACACTCCTCCACCTCCTTCCATAGGTAGTCCATAATGAGTGTCCATTGGTTTTGATTATGGCTCGTCCCCCCCTCCCACCGGCCCTTCCCACCCCTGTCTCCCCCTTCCCCCTCCCCCCTCCCTCGCGCCGTCCCTCCATCCGTCTCCTGACGTTCAAGTTCGCAGGAACGTCACGTCCGCACACTTGAACTTGCAGCCCACGGTGGGAGGGGAGGGGGTGGTCTGGAGAGAGGGTGGAGGGTGGAGGGGGCGAGGTGGGTGCCGGAGCTTCAGCCGTACCCCCATCAGTAGTCCGTCTTCTTCTGTGAGAGAAAAGTCATGAGGAGGTCCGCACAGCCCGCAGCGCGCTCCGCCTCAGCAGCCTCTGTATGATCCGCAGCTACCGCCGTCTGTTTTATTTCCACCTCCTCCACCGCCGCCGCCGCCGCCACCAGCGGTGTTTGAGCGCTTTTTCCCCTTTTACCCCCCCCACCGCCGCCGACCACATTCTGCTTCTCCGCGCATCAATGAAGATATTCCACTCGGAGTGAGTCTACCTTGTAGGAGCGGATTTCCCAATGTGAACTCAGCTGAGGAGCCGCCACTCAAGCCGACATGTCTCGCCGCAAGCAGGGCAAACCCCAGCACTTGAGCAAACGGGAGTTTTCGCGTAAGTGGCCGATATTTCTCTCCTGGTTTGTGTGCGACCACGGTACGCGCGCGTATGTGACTTCATTCGTACTCCATTCTTTTTTCTTTCCTTTTTCTTCTTCTTCTTTTTTTTGTCTGCTTGCCGCGTTACGGAGCAACTTCCTCAGGAGTCAGACGCGGTTACACGCGCGGAGTCCCGTCCCAAGCGAACGCGTCCAGGACTTATTGTGAGAACGATAATAAGAAATGGACGTTAAAAGAATAATAATAAAAAAAAAAAAAATCGATCCGTGCGAAGTTTTCAAACAACGTCACAGTCAACTTGTGCTGCCTGTACGCGGGGCAGCCTCCGGCATTTCCTTCGCCATTAAAGGGCAGCCGTGGACTTCATGGCCGGAGACCTTTGACTGTGTGACGGCAGGAAGCTCCGCCAGGCAGCAGCTCCACCATGCTGCCGCTGCTGCTGCTGCTGCCGCTGGTGCTGCTGCTGCCGCTGGTGGTTGCAAACCACCAAGTAAGCAAGCAAGCAAGCAAGCAAGCAAGCAAACCAAACACCTCTGCTCTCAGAATGTATTTTGCACATGGTTTGGCCGGTTCGGGTTCGGCCAAAGAGGCGCACACGCATCCACTTGTCCGCGCAGACCCGAGCTCGACACACGGATTCACGGAATGTAGTTTTGCTCGTCGTCGCTCGTCGTCGTTCTTCCCTCTCCTCCGCGCGGCTCGAATTCCTCGCGGTCTCGGCTGTCTCAAGCGATGCCATGCAGTCAATCCGGTGTGACCGACGCACGCGTTTGAATGCAGGTCGGCCGGGCAGGCAGGCAGCGCGTGAGCGTGCAGGGAAAGTCCGTGCGCCGAGCTGGCTTCACGAGCGCAGGAAAGTCGTTTCTCTTTTTCTTGTTTTTACGCGCGCGTGTGATCAAATCGCGTCACAGTCGATTTGCTGGCTGGAAGAAAGGGTGCGTTTTCCTGCTCTGATCTTACTGCGGGAGAATTCCTTCCTTCCTTACGTGCGCGCGACCAGGGCACGCTGCCTGCCGTGTGTCAATGGACGCGGAGCCCCCGTTTTGCAAATCCACTCGTGCGTCTTTTCTTCATTGAAATGATTCCCTTTTCTCCCCTCTTTGCGTAAAAGCAGTTGCGCACTTGCAGTCGGTCGCCCGCGTGTTTGTTTAGTTTTTGTTGTTTTTGACGGTCATTTGTCAGGGGGGTCTGTCAGTGGGGGGCGCACTGTCATTGTGCTCCTCGGAGCTGCTGGTGAACTTGAACTTGATCCACTTTACCCCCGCGCTGGCTCGCCACGCGCGCAGGCTGTTTTATTTTGAGCAGAAATAAAGTGATTGTCTATTTGACGTGGTGCGTCGGGCAGAAGACGGGCTGAGAGGAAGAGAAGGGCTCGGAGAAGCGTTTGCAATTTATTTTCACGCGTTTCACGGCTTCATTTATTATCATGGTCACGTCCCGAGAGTAAGATTTTTATGACCCAACGCAGATATTTTGAAATCCCGCCATTTAAATTAGGCTTTGATTGTTTTTGTAGTAGCCCTTTGTGATCATTCAAGGAGAGAGAGAGAGAAAAAAATCTCCACACTGATTACACTGCAGTGTGTAATAAGTGTCAAGTTTGTTTTAGTGCAACTGATCACACACAACAACTTCCCACACCCGCTCACCTTAAAAACTGCACCGAGAATAAAAAAAAGGTCCAATTTTGATCACGTGTTTTGTGATGAGCGTATCGATCCCCGGCTCCCACTCTATAAAAACAGCAAACGGAGGCCTGCCGGCCGCCGTCGCCCGTCGGCGGGAAGCAAGCGAGCCAAAGCGCTTGAGATTCTGCCGCAGTCTGAAGGAAAGGATTATTCTCCACTTCTCCAGAGTTATTCACACGCCCTCCTTCCCTCCCCCTTCCCTCTTTTTCCGTGGCATCAAAATGAGATTATTTGGTTTGAAGAAGAATCTTTCTCCGGCTCGCCCCGCTTGCCCGGCGCCGCTCGCCTGCCTATATGAGGTGCCGTCGCCGTAAGCTGGTTAAGATAAGCCCGGGCAGGAGCAGGGCCAGATTCCCCTCATCTTTAATGCAGCCGAACATACAGGTAACAGGGCCTATCTTGCATAGTCCCTCATCGCCTTCTCGTCTGACCCGACACGGAATTAAAGGTTGAAGCGGCAGCGAGAATTCATCACATCTTATCTCAACATCCCAGTTGGGGCGCCCAGTGTCGTTTACCGCGTGGCTAGATTACTCCTTTTAAAATGCTCTGCCTCTCCCTGCCTCCCCCGGCCTCCCTCCCTCCCTCTCTCCCTCGCTCCCCTCCTCCCCCCTCCGCCCGCATACTTCAGGGACCTACTCCACATCCAACCCCTCCACGTCTAACCTTGGTTCACGAGATCCCAGCACTTTTAACGAAATGGGGTCCAATCATCTTGAACTCAAATTAGAATCTATTTTTTGATTCTCGGAGGTGTTAGGTTCATTAAAAAAGGGAGATTGGCAGCACAATAAAGAGGGTCAAGCGACTTAATCGTTCGGCGTGCTTCCTGCCTGCTTGAACGGGCCGCTTCCTTATCGAAGCGCTGCGTCTTCTCCGTGTCGCTCCTCCGCTGGGCCTTTTTTCAGAATCATTGTTTTAAAGGCCTGGCGTTGTTGCAGAGTTGACGGCGATTTCCAACGACGACAACACGCATCTACGGACAGTTGTTGAGCAGCCCAGAAATTAGAAAAATATGTCTACTGCAGTCGTTGCTTTTTGCGTTTTTTTTCAGAAAGGGTGCCCTGAAAGACTCGCTCTGGAATCTGGCCCTTTGTGATGTCACAATGGCTGTCTTGACTAGTTTGTTCCCCTCTCTGATGCTCTGTCTCCGACAAACGTTCACGATCCGTTCTTGTCTTTTCTACCTTGCTTCGTGACTTCCTGTTTTATTTTGAAAGTCAACCTTGTGTCTCCCTCCCGGGTCTGTTTCCTGCCTTGACCGTTGTCCCCTGGTCCTTTAACTTTGTACTTTGTTCTGAAAAGAACTTTGAACTCGAACTTTGTTTGTGAGCTGGGAATTTAGGTTCCATCTCCAAATCCGGTTGCGGTTGCCGGAAACTAAAACCCAGTGTTTTTGATGCAGCTTGCAAACAGTGGGCTAAACATGTTTTCTAAAGATTGGTTGCGTTTGATAAGCTGCTCCACTGCAGGCCAAGCTTCCAATATAATTCCAATATGAGGCCATTAATAGTAGAAAGTCTTCAAAATCTACAGTTTTTTTTGCAGACTATTTGCAGGTTGCAAACAGATGGCTAAAGATGTTTGGGCTGATCACAATTTCTGATTTACAATACATGGCCTTTGGCTGTTAGCATGTTAGCGTAGCTCTGTTGTTGCCTCCCGAATACTCATTCGCTCCACACGAGTCAGTGATGAAAAAACAAAGATCTGTATTCGGTGGTTTTATTGGATTTTGTATTTGATTTCTTCTCCTGTCCTCTCGTGCAGCTGAACCACTGTCTGGCGTCTTACCAGACGAAGACTCTCAGGACTCCCCCAGGCTGGGAGCGGCTCAGGGCGAGCCCCTGAAAGGGGACCCGGACCTGCTGACCTGCGGCCAGTGCCACTGCCGCTTCCCCCTGGCGGACATCCTGCTGTTCATCGAGCACAAGCGGCGGCAGTGCCACGGGAGCCTGTGCGCGGACAAGCCGCTGGACAGGCCGCCGTCCTCGCCGCTCGCCTCTCCCCTCTCCACCACCTCGTCCACGCACTCGCGGAGCCACCATCAGCATCATCAGCATCACCATCATCATCAGCAGCAGCCGCCGCGGAGGCCCTTCCACCCGGTGGAGGTGGCCGTGCAGGTGTCGCCGCGGGACCGGGATTGTTTATCTGCGCCCTTGCAAGGAATAATCCCCAAGCAGGAGAACATCACAGGTAAGGACGGCGGAGTGAGAAATGAGCCGCGTGCAGATGATCGCGGAGAGTTGAAGGGGAACAAACGCTCCCGCCGTTCCTCCTCCTCCTCCTCCTCCTCCTCCTCCTTCTCTCCTCCTACTCCTCTTCCCTTTCAGCTACCGGCAGCCCGGCATGTGCGCCGTCTGCTGCTGCCGCTGCGTTCAGGGGCCGCCGGTCTCCCCGAAGAGCAGCCGGTCCGGAAATTATATAGTCAGAAACTAGGAGGAAATGTTTGCAGATAGAGAAAAACAGACCCACACAAACAACCACAAACACAGAGAGTTACACAAAAATGACATCTTCTCTGAAGAATCCAAGTCTGGTTTTGCTCGCACTTGTCTCACAGAGGGTTCTGCAGAAATGGGAGCCCAGTTAGGAGAGCAGCGCACCCTTTTAGACACCTATTGGGTGTGTCCCATTCTAAACATATAGTGTTGGTTGCCCATAAAAGGAACATGGTCAAGCAGAATCAGATATGTGGGGTAGACAAATCTAGAAACAGCAGACATTCGCAGTTAACATGCAGCTTCAGTTGCAACTTTGAGGCCAAGAAATGAGGGGTAACACAAAACATAATGAACGTCACAATGAGACTTACACATGATTATTGCGAAAGTGAATAAACCATCAGCATTACAAGGGTGAGAGAAAAACCCTCCAAAAAACCAAGCGAAAGCACGGCAGCCCTGGTTATGAGAGAGGAGGCTTTCTTCCGGGTCGTTTCCTGCATCACAGATGTGCCTCTCGGATCCTGCGGCCTCCCAGCTTCCCTCTCATGTGGCGGCGGGGAGACGTATCCGTGTCCCTCCCTGCCTCGCCATCCCCTCGCCGTATCTCCTCCGCTCGCCTCAAATATGCGGCGTCGGCGAGGGCGACTCGCTCTGATGCTAAAATTAAGAGGGGAAGAAAAAGCAAAAAAAAAAAAAAAAGGGAGATAGAGAAGAATGTAATTATGACGAGCTGTCAAGGAAAGGGAGGCGTTTATTTGCGGAACCCTGCGGCCACTAATTGTCGGTGTTTTTTTCTCTCTCTCCCTCTCTTTCCTTTTCTTGATATGAGTAATTAAGGACTTCTTAAGGCGAACTGACTGCCTTGTTTTGTCCAGCGGGGCTAAATGAGGGCTGTGGTGGAAACATGAGTTGCGGCGCAAACAAGCATGCGTCCCTCATGACCGGCTTTTTCACAGCGCGCAGCTTTGATTCCGAACGGCCGGCCTCTTTTTTTTTTTTTTTTTTTTTTTTTAAACGTTCCTTTTTTTCTCTTTTTTTTTTTTTCCGACGGAGCTAATATCTTGTTGCGAAATTAGGCTGATTGCGCAGGCGGACACGATTGATTTTGATGCCCGTTCAGGCTGAAGTGGCTTGATGATGATGATGATAGTGATGATGGCGATGATGATCATAATGTGTCTGCAAATTTCTGGGGGAAAAAAGAAAAAGAAAAAAAAGAAAAAAGTAAGTCCCGGTGTAATCTCTTGTTAGCGCTGGAGCCTGCTGACATACAGAATGACCGCTGTTCATTAGCGTGCAGTTTGTTAAACATCTGCCCCGGCACGCACACACACACACACACACACACACACACACACACACACAGCCATTCACACACAGATCCCCTGGAACTGTGCGCACACGCACATTGAACATGCCTGTGGGCCCTGTCAGCTGTTCGAACATGCATTTCTCTGCTCATTTAGACCATCATGCACCGGAGTTCACATGATATCATAAGGTCAGCTGCACTCTGAGCAGAGCTTTATTTATCAGCCCTCATGTCTCTCGGCTTTGTGTGGCTGTTAAGCCTTTTTATTTCCGGCCGCTGCTCCGCGGTGAGCAGATATATGCGCGGCGGTGCCTGCGTGAGTGTCTTTCTTTTGTGTGTGTGTGTTTGTGTGTGTGTGTGTGTGTGTGTGTGTGTGTGTGTGTGTGTGTGTGTGTTTGTGTCTGGTTAAGAGGCGACGACCGTTTTGGCGACGTAAAATCCTGGTTCCAGAAACGTCCTTTCAGTGCAGGAATTTTTTACAATCATTTTATTGTTTCAACTGACAAATAGTCCCAAACGGTGCTGCTTACACGCAAAAACAGGTTCCGTTCAAGAGAAATCCTGCTTGTTTGTCGCCCAGACACATAGAAGTTGCACATCCTTCCAGCTAGAATCATTCCTCTTGTAAACGCACAGATATTCACTTCTTCACTCAGCCGTCTGTCGCGCCCGTCCATTTAAACCCCTGCTGTGTGTGTGTGTGTGTGTGTGTGCGGCCCAGACCGCACATCGGTCACATGCCCGCCGTGAAACAGCGCCCCCTCCGCTCTCCCCCGCCTCTGGAAGATTGATGTATCCAGCCTGGCACTGCCAGCGCGCCACCCACCTCTCCCCCATATGCTAGCTGCCACGCCGCCTCACCCCCCGCGCAGCCAGAGGCCGACACCGAAGAGCAGGCATCTCCGCCGTGCGTACCGTTGGCCCGTCCAGTTTATTTCAAGAGCCGGCACTCCTGTAGATTGAATTGCGTCCTCCCCCGGCAGGCGCGACTCCTCCTGGAAATGTCACAATGTGACGCAGACGCGGCTCTCCAGGGTTTGGAGGATGAGGGGAGCTCGACACCCCCGAGGGCCCCGGCTGCTGCAGCGCAGGGAGGGGGGGGAGGGGGGTGAGAGCGGGGGGCGGGGAGGGGGTGGAAGCCGGAGACCTCTCGGCCTCCGTCTTGGGGGGGGGGGGGGTGTACAGCTGAGGAGGCCGTGTGGGAGTGTCGGGGCTGCAGCTGGGGCCGGGGCTCTGCAGTCTGGGGCCGGGCGGCCGGCCGTTAGCTGGCGAGGCCGAGCAGTCTGCGCGCCGTCATTTGCATGATAAACAATTTAAGATATGCACGGGGACACCGGAGCTTGTCTCCAGATTATGGATGGCCCAGAAAAGGGAGCAGATGACGGTTTCTCACAGCGACGGGCGACAAACAACGACAACAACCACGCTTCTGCCGCGGATTTAGTTTTTACAATCCACAAAGTGGATTTGTTTTTTTTTATCCACTATTATCATTATTATTATTGTTATTATTGTTATTATTATTATTACTGCTGTTAAGACGTTCATTGTAATCCCGGACTAAGTGCCGGCTGTTACTGTAAATAACAATGGAGCCTCTCTGCTGTAATTGGAGCATTGTTTATGATTTCAGCTCCCCAGCGCGCGGCCTTCATCGCTCTTCCTGTAATAAAACATCTAATAAAAAACCTAAAACTATCCAGTGAAACCTTCTTCTGCAAGCTGCATCTCCCCCGCTGCTGCTGCTGCTGCTGCTGCTGCCCGGGACTGCGGAGGAGCCGCATTATTGCATCGGCATTGCTTCATTACCGCCTCCTGTATCTATCGATTGCGGCATTAGCGCCTCTCGCCGCCGCCACCGCCGCCGCCGCCGCGTCTCGTAATGAGGCTCGAATCAAGCGCCATCCCTCCTCCTCTTCCTCCTTCCTCCTTCCTTTTCCTGCCGCCTTCCACCGTCCTTCCTTCCTGCACGCTGCCTCCGGTGCAAACCTGGACTCGGGAATCGATGGCGAGTTAATTATGGCGCGGCCACCTTTTCTTTTCTTCCTTCATTAGGAGGGAAACGTTCAAGTCCAAAACGGTGTTGTGTGCGCGCGCGTGCATGGCGTGCGTGCGTGCGTGCGTGCGTGTGTGTGTGTGTGTGTGTGTGTGTGTGTGCTGGTTGTCTCTCTGTGTGTTGTGGAGACAAAGGTATTTAGCAGGCTGCGTGTTGGCACCGTGCCACCTTTCTCCACAGCACACATGTACGCACTCTGGGTATCTGCACTTTGTTGGGGGTGGGGGTGGTTGGACGATGTTGTCGCTAGCGGGAGGGGCTCACCCACCCCCAGCCCCCCACCTCCACCTCCCCAGCGTAGCGGTGGTGATATCTCTATCCTGTGGCCGGCATGTTTGTGCTTGCTTCCCCTGGACGTGCGCTGCGCTGCACTGCGTGCCTTTGTTTCGGTGATCACTTTAATTGACAGTGAAAGGGCCGCAGATGCGAGCCATTGTCATCTAGCGGGCGCCCGGCTAATATTTGCACAATAAGCACGGCATTGTCTGTTACAAAAAAAAAAAAAAAAAAAAGTGACTCTAATTTGATCTTACAGTCGCTCAGGGCGGCCGCGGAAAAAAATAGCAAAAAAAAGAAAGAAAGAAAGAAAAGCTCCTATTTTTGGACGTGGGCTCCACTAAGTTTTAATGAAGGTGAACTGGATGGTTTTTAGGATGAATTTTTTATGGCTTATGGTTTTTTTTTTTTCTCTTCCCCCTCTCGCTTCCTCTTTTTTTTCAAGTGTTTTGAAGCCAAGCTGCCACCAAAACACCCGCAAAATCTTGTCGGGGGAGATTCGTCAACCTTTGTTGTCGGGGTCTGGCTGGCCGCGTCGCAACTCTCGTGCGTGTTTACATCTTGAGTGTGGACGCGCCGCTGAAAGGAACCAGCGCGCAAACGTGTGCACGTGTGTGTGTGTGTGTGAGCGTGTGTGAATGCCGTTTTTGCCCACTTAAAACTGTTTACCGCTTCCCGTGTGCGTGCGTGCATCTGTGTGTGTGTGTGTGTGTGTGTGTGTGTGTGCGCGCCGGCCTGTTTGTTAAAGCTTTACTACTCTGTGAGTGCAGGCTGAACATGAAAGGGTCTTTGACTTGGCAAGCGTCGCCTGAGGACACCCCTCTGTGGCCCATGCCAGGCCAGACTTGGCACACAGCGCCGGGCCCAAGGGACGGGCTGGGCCCTAAAGTGCGCATGTGTGTGTGTGTGTGTAAAAAGATGGAGGCAGAGGCAGAGGGAGGGGCGGGGCCTCTGTATGCGTGTGCTGAAGCAGTGTTTTGTGGCTTTTATGAAGCTCGACTTATAGCGAGGAGGTGGCTGCTGTGTGTTCCACCGACAGCGGGAGTGTGTGTGTGTACTTAAGGTGCACTGTGTGTGCGTGCTTGTGTGTGTGTTTGTGTGTGTGCTGTCCTCAGGGCTCCTGGCTCGGGCTTCCTGTGTTACTGTTTGTCTTCTAACAACCCTGGTACCACAGCCTGGGGCCATTCAGGTGGAGGCTAGTTCAAGTATGCGCACACACACACAGGCGCACACGCACAAACGGACATGCATGCACACACACACACACACACACACACACACACACACACACACACACACACACACACACACACACACATATGCGTGGAAAAAGGAGCCAAAACACGCGATGCAGCCACTTACACGCCCCACAACTGCACACAGACGCACACCTGTTTTATGACAACAACAATGCCATACACACACACGCACTTAGACACGCACGCCCGCACACACACACACACACACACGCGCTCTCTCCTGCGAGCCTTGCGATTTGTTGCGTGATGTGCGGCGGGTTGACAGGAGCTGTCACAAACATACGATTCCTATTGAGGTCCATCTCTTCCCCCCCCACCCCCTCCTCCTCCTCCTCCTCCTCCATCTCTCTCTCTCTCTCTCTCTCTCCCTTCCTTCCTCCCGCTCATCCCCAGGTCTCTCGCCCTCTGCCTCTCTCTCTCTCTCCACCGCTGCCTCGCTCCAGCAGTTTGTGTCTGCCGGGAACTGGGAACTCTTGAAATTTTGGCCACATTAGCGCCGTCCGCGCCTCTTTAAGGGCTCCCGACACGGCCTCATTCTCACTTACAGTGATTTGACTCAGGCCCACTGCCAGCGGGGGGGGTGACACCCGTTGGTGCCTCTTTATATCATCTCCTCTCCCGCCCGCTTGTCAAGACGAAGCCGTGCGACAGAAACAACCTTGTTTGTCCGCCGCGGCATGAAAAAGTGGCCGGAGAAACGAGCGCGTCCCGCCTCCTGTCCTGTCAATAGCGTGGCAGGCAGTCACATCGCGGGGTCAGGGAGGGTTGGGGGGTCATCTGACAGCGTCAGGGCCTGTCACGCCAGCCGCCAGCTTCACCACCTGCAGGTTAATGACTTTATTTTTAGACAGGGCCCGAAAGAGAGAGAGAGAGAGGAAAAAGCAAAGGGAAAAAAGGCAAAAAGTGCGTTTGATGCAGCTGCAGCTCACCGGGAGGACGAGACGGACGGGAGCGGAGAGGGCAGGAGTGGTATTTTTAGGAAGGAGGCAGAAGGAGGCGAGTTTGGCATCAGAGTCGGCGGGGGGAATAGACAGATCTGCAGTGCGCGCTGCGGTAGCGCCGAGTGCGAAGAAAGTACGCTGCAAACGTTAGTTGTTGTTGTTGCTGTCAGACAGATTCTGCTGCGTCTTTCTTCTGTCCAAATGTTTCTCATCCCGACCCAGAAAAGACCCTGTTTTCACTGTCGACTCTCCTGATCTCACCTCTGTCAGAGCAGCTCTGAGGCCGGGGTGAAATCACCACCATCAGGTCCAGGCTGCAGGAGTACAGTAGATCTACAGTGGATCTACAGTGGATCTACTGTAGATCTACTGTTGACCTATTGTAGATCTGCTGTGGAACTACTGTAGGTCTATTGTAGATCTACTGTACATTGTCTCAAATGTACATTCTCCATATGTACATCGGAGACACTTATTCTTATCCTCACGATAAAGGCAGGAGTCTGTAACAACAGCAGTAGCGTACACACTATTGTACGTGTTTGTGTTTCTTTGATCTATGGACCAATTTCTGTGTCTGATTAATATTCCGTTTCATATCAACGGATTGGGAAAGAAAACCCAAAAAAGCAAAAAGAGAGCCCACCACCACCATCCATCAAGTCCTGGTTACTCTCTTGACGCTCCCTCAGTGAGAGTATTGATCTGCTGAGTGAAGGTCCGGACCGGCTGCGCGCTCTCTTGAACCGCTGCTCTCGGCGCCTCGGCCCAGTTCCAACCGCTGCTGCTGCTGCTGCGGACACTGTCAGTGTAGCCCCCCACCCCCGACCCCCCACAGCCCCAGGGCGATAATTCTGAGGATGTGGCGTTTCAGTCTGTGGGCCTGAGATCTGGGCCCGCTATCACGCCCTCCTGCGCTATCTCTGCCCCTGCAGGTTCCCTCCGGCCGCCTCCAGCTGCTCTTTTCAGAGCGGCACTGGGCGTGTGCCGTGTCTATTTGTACCTTTTGTGTGCATGTGTGTGCGTGTGTGTGTGTGTGTGTGTGTGTGGGTGGTCGTCCGCGGCGGGCAACTTTTGTCGGCTGTCTCGCCGCCGTCGTTATCTCTCCCGGGGAGATACGGCGACGTGACGCTGCACTCGTCAACCCCTCTCACCCCTCCTGCCCCCAAGCTGTAGTAGTAGCAGGGGGTGTTGGGCAGGGGGTGGGGGAGAGGCGCACACAAGCTTCATTTTCTTTTCCTCGCACCCCCCCCCCCACTCTCCCCCTTAATAGACGTGTGCTAATAGGCGGCGGCTGTATTCCGCCGAGGGTTTTTGTGTTGCGGCTCCTCTCTGGCTGCTAATAGCTCGACTTAACTGTACATTTGATCTCCGATTCAAATCCCCACGTCTTTTTAAACGATGATCACAAGACCCTCATTCAATTTTTAAGAGAGCCTTAATTCGCTGATTAGAATCACTTCAGGGCCGCTCCTCGCGACGGCGCCGGGCGGAGCACAGCGGCCGTGGGGGGGTGGGGGTGGGGGTGGGGGGGGGAAACGAGGGGAAAGAGGGACACAAATAAACGGACGGCGGCCGCGACTTTTTGCTTTGTCGCCAGAGAAACGGCGCACAGATGCACGCACACTTACACCTCCCACCCTCCCCTCCCCCACCCGCTCCTTTCGAGCGAACTGACCCCCAACTCTTATTGCGCTCACACACACACACACACACACACACACACACGCACGCTGGCAGGCAGCCTTTTTACTTTTTCGCAGGCTGAATCTCACTGATAACACGCTGGCGCCCTCATTTAAATTTGAAGCGCTTCTTTAATCTTCAAAGGCCTGATTGCTTTATGAATATGCATGGGCTGCGCTGACTCTCAGTTCATTACCTTGTTGTAAATTCTAATGACCATTAGGGCCCTGCGCGGTAATTGCCAATTGTTTTGCATTTTTGATTAGCCCATTACCGGAGCGCAATTCTGAACATGTCTGCCCCGCTCGGCTGCCAGGCCACGGCGAGGGGGGGGGGGGTGGGGGGGGTGGGGGGTGGAGAGGGAAGGGGGAGGAGGGAAGGGGGGGGGGGCAGGAAGTGAAGGTGCTGTTTAAGCCATGTAAATTTTCAAGCCTTGGCACGGAATGTGTGTGTGTGTGTGTGTGTGTGTGTGTTCTTTGTGTTTAGTGACCTGGAGGCGGAAGGCACAGGACTGACTGGCTGCTCCCCCCCCCCGACGAAACAAGCTTGTTTTCCTTTCTTCCCTCCCTCCCCCCGCTGAGCCCAGCCTGAGTGCAGGAGCGTGTACCTGCCGCGCATTCATGTCGGCCGGCTGCATTTTGTTGACTGGCGTGCGGCCGATTGTCCGCCCGACTCTGTGTACATGTCCAAGTTTGCGTGCGTGAGGCGGGCCGGGCCGGCCCACCAGTCGGGATGGGATGGGATGGGATGGGATGGGAGGGGCAGGAGGTGCATCCCGGCGCAGAGAGACGAGCCTGGTGCCCGGGAACCTCATGAAAGATGGATGGCTCCTCGCGGAGTGGCATCGCTGCCTCGCTACAACTTGATAACATCTAATGGATAATTTAGCGTCTCTAAAACCGGCTGCAGAGGACGGCAGCTGCTCGGCTCTTTGCTTTGGAGGCCGCGTGAGGACGGCCTGAATAGAGAGGGAGTGGAAAGAGGAAGGAAGTGAGCGAGCTGCTGGAGGAGCGGGCGAGCCAGCCAGCCAGCCAGCCAGCCAGCCAGCCAGCCAGCCAGCCAGCCAGCCAGCCAGCCAGCCACTGTATGTGTGTGTGTGTGTGTTGAGCGCGTGGCCACGTGAGTGCTGCTCCCTTTTCCATGCCAGCGGCGATCTGCGGGTGTCGCTTACCTGCACTTTCACGTCTAAATATTCCTGCCGCTTTGCTTTGCTTGCGTTTTTTTTATGGAGGAGGAGGAAGAAGAGGAGGAGGAGGAGGAGGAGGAGGAGGCAGGCCCCCCCCTACCAACGTCTGTTTTCCCCCGTGTCACACACTTTGTATCGTTCTGGAAATTTTCCAGCACCAGTCAAGCAGAGCCAAAGCCGCAGCAACAGGAAGTTTAATAATAAAGATAAAATAAAATAGAAAATAATCCGTGTTGACGTGATAAATGGAAGACAACAGATCGCACTGTTTTTTTTTTTTATGTAGCCGGCGAGGCAGAAGGCAGAAGGCAGCAGCGTCTCTCCAGCTTTTCACTTATTGTTGCTTAATTGCCAAAGACACTCGACTTCCCTCGCTGCTCACTGATACAGCGATGGCGGCAGGACAAAGTGTGAGCGGCCGTATTGTGAAATTGATTCACAGCACCACAAACTGCAGCCTTTGGAAAAGTCCCAGCAAACACTGCTAACCTCCAGGATTTATGGCGGGATTTATGATTATGACTTTGGAGGGTTATGTCATTCATCTGGCCCTCCTTTCTTTCTTTCTTTCTTTCTTTCTTTCTTTCTGTCTTTCTTTATTTCTTTCTGTCTTTCTTTATTTCTTTCTGTCTTTCTCTCCACCCCCCTCCCTCCCCCACACGGACCTCACAGTGTTTACCCACAGCTCTTATTCCCCGACTATTAAGCTGTTGACAGTTTGCTTAATTGTCCCTCAGTTTGACTCCGGGTGGTGGTGGTGCTAGAGGAGGTGGAGGAATGGAGGGGGGGGGGTGGTGGTGGTGGTGGTGGGTTGGGATCACTGCAGGGTCCGTCTCTGGAGGTGCGCAGGGAAAGGAAAGCGTCCGGCTGGTTAGATCTGTTCTTCCTTAGGAAGCAGGTTTATTTATTTATTTATATTCTATTTAGGGTTTGTTTCTGGTCCTGATCTTGGTCTTGGTCCTGGTCCTGGTCCTGGTCTTGGCCTTGGTCCTGGTCTTGGCCTTGGTCTTGGTCTTGGCCTTGGTCTTGGTCCTGGTCCTGGTCTTGGTCCTGGTCCTGGTCTTGGCCTTGGTCCTGGTCTTGGTCTTGGTCTTGCTCCTGGTCTTGGTCCTGGTCCTGGTCTTGGCCTTGAGCTTGCTCCTCAACCCTCTCTGGTCTCCTCCGTTCTGGGACACGATGGAAAAATTGTCCAGTTGAGGATCAGATTGGCTTGTCAGGTCTGCCTGGCTGCTCTGTGTCCAGCCTGTTTGCACGTTTACTTACTTACACACACACACACACACACACTCACATTCAGCTCGAGCAGCAGCAGCAGCAGCAGCGGCAGCCACAGCCTTCTGTGGCCGGAGGAGTCTCGGGCAAGACAGCATGATAGATGGCTTTGTTAAAGGGTCCCAGGGTGTCCCCTGAACTTGAAGCATTCTGTTTATCTTGAATGGGAGAAGCAGCAGGGGGCGGGGAGCTGGGGGAGGGGAGGCGGGGAGGAGGAAAGGGGATGATATAGCTTTCAGGGGAGAAGGGAGAGAAAGGAGCGTGGGGTGGGGGGTGGGGGAAGGGAGAGTTGAGGGTCTGTATCTGGGCAGGGCCTGGCTGCTGGGTTAAGAGGGGGTGGAGGGGTGAGCCAGCAGAGGGGGGTGGGGGTGGGAGGGGTGGGGAGGGGCTCTCCTCTGCTCTGCTCGTAGCTGTCCATTAACAGATGAACTTGGCAGTGGTCCAGGCCTCAAAGGTCTTGGGAGACACACACACACGCACACACACACACACACACACACACACACACACACACACACGTCGGCTATGGATGGAGGGAGTGGGTGTGGGGGGGTGGCAGAGTGGCGTTCCATCCAGGGTGGGCAGGTATAGCAGAGAAGTGTGTTAGCACATGTCTGTGTGTGTGTGTGTGTGTGTGTGTTGAGGGGGGGGCTGACTGACTGACACGTCTCTGGTTCACCTCTGTCAAAACCAGTTCAGACCAGTTAGCCAGACGGACGGGCCTGGTCTCCTCTCCGGTTCTCCGGGCGTCAAGAGGAGGAAGCGGGCGAGCGAGAGGGAGAGAGAGAGAGAGAGAGAGAGAACCTCTAACCTGAGGCCACAGGACAATGCAGGAGAGAGAGAGAGTGGGGTGGGGGCGTGGGGGGGGGAGAGGGAGCGTGGGAACAAAGTGAAAAGGATCCGGCGGTAAACAAGGGTGGGAAGAGAGAGAGAGAGAGAGAGAGAGAGAGAGAGAGAGAGCGAGTTTGCTTGTTGTTGCCTTCGCTCGTCCTGATGGGGCAACAGCAGCTTAACGGCGCTGCGAGAAACATCCGAGAGGAGGAGAGAGAATCCGATATGGAAGATGTAGCATAAAGGACTAGCGTGTGTGTGTGTGTGTGTGTGTGTGTGTGTGTGCGTCACACCCATGCTCGCTTCACGGGTGTAACACACACACACGCGGCCCGTAAGTGGATTTGTGGGTGGAACGTGTTTCCTTGCGCCGGTGAAGGCAATAAAATCCAGAGCGAGCTGGTTTTTCCGGTTTGCTTGTTTGTTTGTTTGTTGTTGTTTTAATCTCTTCTCTCCCTAATTGCGA
Organism: Thamnaconus septentrionalis; assembly: GCA_009823395.1. NCBI lineage: Eukaryota > Metazoa > Chordata > Actinopteri > Tetraodontiformes > Monacanthidae > Thamnaconus > Thamnaconus septentrionalis. The sequence goes on along the minus strand of CM020501.1, from coordinate 18,209,112 downwards.
GCGGGATGCGTCCCTGGGGTGGTGGAGATGCACGCAGGCTGTTTGCCGCGCCACTTCAAATGCTTCCCGGAGAGCCGGGAAGATCAGAAGGCTCGAGTCGCGTCGGCGACATCACAAGGCGAGGAAGCGAGATCGCATCGCTGTGGGACTGCAGCAACTCTTAATCCCACTCGTCGCCGTCCACCAAGGAGCTTTGAGACTGACTGACTGACTGACTGACTGATTGACTGACTGACTGACTGGCTGGCTGACTGACTGGCTGGCTGGCTGGATGACTGTTTTTTGAGTTGCATTCGCAGGTGAAGTGAATAAAAACCTGGTTAAAACTGCAGCGATTGTGAACTGATGGGTTGAACTTGGAGAAACGTTGTGTGTGCAAGTATGTGTGTGTGTGTGTGCGTGTGTGTGTGTGTGTGTGTGTGTATCCATCGATGCAGTCCAGACGTTCAGAAGCCTCTCTGTCCGTCATCACTTTGCGCTGCAGTCAAGGGAAGCAGCGGATTCGTGATCAGTTGAATATTGTTGAATTTTAAAAAGGTCCCGCACCGTAAAATATTTACCAATTTTTACATTTTTTTTTTTTAATCAAATAATTTCCATCTTCAGCCTGTCAAATGAGTGAACTTCCCCGAAGTGAGTTCAGTTCATTTTGTACCTCTGTCTCTTGTCCAGCAAAACATCGTCTTCAGCCTGGAAGCTACGACCTGCTGTTTCTGAACAGCAGTGGGCTAAATATGTGTTGTTTTTTTTTAAGAGTTGGATGGTATTTTTTTTCTTGTTGATAATTGACCTGCTTCACTGGCGTCGAGGATGAAACACAAAGGACTGAAAATGTGCTCGACACGGCGCCTTTCATTTCTTCCCATTCTGTGTAAAATTAGCCGAAGCGATTGAAACATCAACATTGTCTCATTTTTGGGACATAAACATTTTTTTTTTGTGGCTTTTGATGCACAGAGCAGCATGACCAATGTCGGCATCTGTGTGCGTGTGTGTGTGTGTGCGTGCGCGCATGTATATTCACTAAAGGAGCAATGGCACCAAAAAACCCCAAAAAAACCCATCTTTGTTTTGGAATCAAACTGCTCCTAAAATACCTTCCAGAATCAAACAGAGTCTGCTGCCTCTGCTGCCACGCTATAATCTCTGGACGTTTTACAAGCTCTCTCTCTCTCTCTCTCTCCTTAAGCATGCACACTCATCAACACATGCGCGCCTGCATGCATGCACGCACGCTGCGGACAAAAAAAAAGAGAGAGAGAGAAAGAGAGAAAAAAGAAAGAGGAGTGCAGATAATGCAGAAGATTGTCCGTGCGAGCTCGGCCGCTTATGTGCCTCTTTCCCATGTAAATGCATGCAATCCCATTTGCATGTATTTCACACATGCTCACATTAATTTGTTATTTATAAAGATGGCTCCTCTTTTCATCTTCTCTTTTCATGTGCTCCCCCTCTTTTTTCCCTCTCTCTCTCTCTCTCTCTCACACACACACACACACACACACACACACACACACACTCACAGCGTTCCTCCATCCAGCTCCTCGCTCCACTTCTTGTGGAACACTTTTTTTTTTCCTTCCTCCGCGCATAAAAAAGAAAAAAAAAAACACCAAAAAAAATCTTGCATCGGCCAACAGAAATATCGCACTTTTGCATGCGTGCGTGCTTTGTGTGTGCGTGCGTGCGTGTGTGTGTGTGTGTGAAGATGGCTGTTTTTTTTAATAATGCCCCCCTGCAAATTTGCATATGTATATGTGCAGATTGTATGAGAAGAGCTCTCACACTTAGAGCAGTTGGATGGGGAGGACGGCGGGGGCCATCGCAAGGATTGTGTGCATCGCTTAAGTGTGTGTGTGTGTGTGTGTGTTGTGTGAAAGGGAGGGGAGTTGGGGTTGGGGGGGGGGGTGGCCTGGCGCTTTCACCCACAACACCTCCCCTCCAACCCCCCCAGACCCCCCCAGACAAAGCCGGCCACTACTCCCAGATGGTAGTCTGCTCTCTTCGGCCATGTGTCTGGTGTGTGTGTGTGTGTGTGTGTGTGTGTGTGTGTGTGTGTGTGTGTGTGTGTGTTCATGGACTGATACAAAGACAGGGAGAGTGAGTGAGTGAGTGAGTGAGTGAGTTGGGAATGCAGACAGAGGATGCCGGCCGGTGTTGCATCACAGTTCCCCAGCAGAGGGTTCTTTGCGAGACCAAACTGACAGGAAGTCGACGTCCGGGAAACCGCAGTTGGAAGCGGTTTTGAGGCAAAGAAGAAGAGAGGAGGAGAGAGGAGTGGACCGACGGGGGAAGTCCGGAGTGGGATGGAGGCGGCGATTTGGTCGCTTTCCTCCTTTGTCTTGGGTGCTGATGACCCAGAGGACGTCTGGCTTAACGGGGTCAGTGTCGAGGATTATGTTGAGACGGCCAGACACAAAGAGTGAGAAGGCGGCCGTTGGCGACGTGGTGGTGCCATCCATTCCTCAAAAACATAAACAATAAAGATGATGGAGATGAGAGTTGTTGAGTTGAGTTGAGTTCAGCCATGCAACAGCGAGAGCCAATCACGGTGTGCTGCTGGTCCGCAAGGCTCTGCGCTGCAGTCTGACTTGACTGTGACATTAATGTTTTGTTTTTTTTTGTCGGCCTTTATTTGAGTCAAACTGTCCAGCGTTGCCTCCTAGAGGGGACCTGCACTGAGGACATTGTTTTACAAACATGGGCATCTGCTGTTCTGGCATCAGGTGCTTCTTTAGTGCAGAAATCAGGCCTCAGGGTTCGGCCTCAGTCCTGGTCTGTGTGTGTCGGGGCCGACTGTGACTTGGACTCCGGCCTCGCTGACCCTCCTGACTGTTTTGTCTGCAGATGCGAAACACAGCTCTCGCTCACCCACAGCTGTAGACAGGAAGTCGTTTTCCGTGCGCCGCCTCCTCCTCCTCGCTCATACCTGTCCGACTGGTTCCCTTCTCCTCCTTTCATTAGCGGCCCAGTCCTCTCTCTCTCTCTCCCTCTCTCTCGCTCTCTCTCTCTCTCTCTCCCCAACAGGTAGTATTTTGTTATCTGACAAGAGTGCAGACTTCCTTATGACTGGCCTTTTACCCCGGCGGTTCAAAGTGCCAAGATAACCGCTCTCTCGTTACAGCTTCCACTTCTTCTTCTTTTTTTCCCCCTCTATGGTGGAGTCCAGCCCTCGCTGTGCCAGCCAGCGGCCTGGCAGCGGCATGCGCTCTCCGCTGCACCGTGGCCCCGTGCCCTCTCTCTCTCTCTCTCTCTCTCTCTGGGCCCTGCTGCCAACTGACGGAGGCCAGATTGTCTGTAATAGTCCTGCCGCTTCCCTCTCATCATCTGTCAGCACTCTGGATCCAACTGCCGGGTCCAAAGAGGACCAGCACCCTCCAATTACGGAGGTTAATTCGTCCTCTCCCATCTCCTCTGACGACCCCCCCCCACTCGATCCCCAACACACACACACTTGCACACCTCTTGCCATGTCTTCATTACCACTCATTTGTGCTTCTGCGCCGCTTTTACTCTTGATTCTGCTTTCGTTTTTATTTCATTTCCCCTTTTTTGCAAATGTTGTCTCGCAAAGAAAAGGTTACTAATGAAACGACCGCATTTTGCATACCTTGGCCAAATCTGAACACTTTCCAGAGAAAAACGCGGCGGCTAACAGAAACACCCTCTCTGTGAGTTCCTGCAGACGGATCCAAACAGCAGCTCGCTCAGATTCCAAGCCTGCGACGTCTGAGCCGTCAAACATAAGGAAATCTGACCAAACATGACACGAAACTTGCCACCTGTTTGAGGATGCGGCCTGCACTTTACTGTGTCTGTCAGAGACATTCACATTATCACACGGAACTGGTGTGTATAGAGCTACAGCCCGTTAGCTCGGCTTAGCAAACTAAAATTAAAGGTGCTTATCCGGGGAAGAAAAAAAAAAATAATTGCAGCAAATTCAACAAGTTCTCCGCGTGCGATTTCTTCGTAATTTTTTCATATCACCGTGCGTCAAGAAAAGGAGCCGTTCCAGCGCTAAAATGCGCTAAATTACCACCCTAACACCCCCCGAAAATACACCTTTTAAAAATAACCCATTCTGCCCGAGAAGAGGCTGCAGACACACTGATAATTAAGCAGCGAGGAGAAAAATTCCTGTCCGCCGGAGAAAGGAATTTTTGAAAGCGCTATGATTTTCTGAGTTGGACGAACCACTGTCATTATCCCTCGCGTGCACGCCCACCCACACGCACACACACACACGTCTTCCACTGCTTCCTAATCTTAAATCCAACCTGAGAGGATGAGCAGCGTGCAAGTCAGCCTCCGACTCTGCCTGACGGAGCTGCGCGCTTGTTTTCCCTAGCAACCGTGATGGCGCCGAGCTGCACTCAGGTGTTGTAGGGACCGTCGTTACTTCCTGGTTCCGCTTTCTTTTGGCCTTAATTACCTAGAGGTCACAATTAGAGGACTTATAGAAACACTTTTTTTGCATGGCAGATTCATCTTTCGAAGCCCCGGCATCACAACCTTTGCTCCACTTTGTTTTCACTGTGACGTGCAGCACGTGCATGTGTTTGTGCGACATGTTATTTTGCACCCGTAAACCCAGGAAGGAAGCTGCCCCCTGTAACCGCAGTGTGGGCTGCTGCTGCTGCTCTCTGTCACTCACTGGCAGGTTTAGGCTGCTGCAGTTTCAACCAGCGAGTGAAACTTGTTGAAAGAGCCGAACGGCTCCAGGGCCGGTCAAGTCAGCGCTAAGACTCGGGAACAAAAGCACAACAAAGTGAAGAAAAAAAACACTGTAAAATAGATGTCAAGCAAGCACATTGTGAACAGCAAACAGGCAGAATGTCAGGGGACTTTGTGGGCAGGACCCAGATGCAGACAACTGTGGTTGTTGGAAACGGAAAACTATTTATTTCAAAGAATAAACAAAAACGCAACTAAAGGGGAAGAAATCAAACAAACTAAATCGGAAACAGATAACTGAAAGCAACAACAGCCCTTCACTTGACAGAGGTACAGACAACTCAGACAAAGGGAGACAAGGACAATTTATACAAGAAGGCACTGAACACAGGTGAGAACAATCAATGGCAGCTCTGACAACGAGGCACAGGTGAAAATCACGAGGGGACGAAAAAGGCGGGAAAACAGAAGCAGGAAGCAAACAGGAGGGCGGGAAAACAGAAACAGGAAGTACAAAAAAGTATCCCTTGTACTTTTTTGTTACAAGGGGTCTGCCCTTGTACAAAAAAAGTACAAGGGCAGATGAGTCTTTCAAAATAAAACAGGAAACACTAAAACAGACACGGAAGTCTGGAAAACAGGTTTATGGAAAAGATTCCGTGCGATTGAAACAAAACACCAACACTTGGTTTTTCACGGCATGGGGAGTCTCATCGCTCTTAAAGATTCCGGCATCTTTCCTGAAGATGGTGGAGAAAAGATTGAGCCCCTCTGGAGGAGGCGGATATATTGAGGAGGGAGCTGACGTGCGACATTTGATGGGCTTTCTTTGAGTTTGAGCTGGTTGATGCTTGAGAGTCATTTCGACGGTTCTGCTGAACCCGGCCGTCCCCGCAGAACGAAACCAGCTAATAAGGACGGATGAGTGGAATTTTTTTTTGAAAACTGGCAAATTGGAAGATTTGTTGTTGTCGTCTTTTCTTTTGCCTTCGCGGCACGCTGCGCACGTCGCTCTGCCGAGCGTGCCGGGGCCAGTCATAAAAATTAGCATAAGATATAGGCTTTCTCGTACAATTAGTTTTCCATAATAAATCAGTGACAACAGCTGCGTTGTCATCTGTCGTTAAGTGTAGCGGCATACTAAATGAAATTGGGTGGTGTGCGGGGGGGCCTTGGGGGGGTGGGAGGGGTCAGCCGTGGTTAGTTTTGGCCATTAACATAAGCTAATGACTTGGAAGGATGAACAGGAGGCGGAGATAAATAGGGACAGAGAAGAAGAGGAGGAAGAAGAAGAAGACACTGCTAGGTGCAGCAGCAGTGGCGGTGGCGTCTGGCGCCCCCTCACCCGCACCCTGGACTCGGGGAGCGGGGCAGTTTCCCATGGCCAGCGGCGCCGCAGGCCAAAGCCCTCTTTGGTTACAGCGAAGTGCCCCGCCCTCCAGCGGCCCCGCACGGCCGCAGAGAGGGATATTATTAGCGTTGTTTCGCCGGCGATATCCGAGAGCTGCCGGCCTTGTTTGAGTCGGGGCGGGCGGGCGGGCGGGCGGACACTTGAGTTTCTGCGACAGATTAAATGAAATTTTAGCAGGTTTTTTTCTCTCTCTCTTTTCTTGGGGCCTGGCCATAAAAAGCGGCACAAAGGAAGCAGCTGCCGCTAATGTAATCTAGAATGGGCCGCTGCAGTGTAAAGCTGTCCACTACCCTTTTGTTTTTTCCCCTCCTTCTCTTCTCTGCAGCTTGTTTTAACCCTCCGCCCCCCCCGCCCCCGCCCGACCCCTCCACCCCCTATTTTTTTTTTTTTTTTTTAACACCCATTCCTCTTTGGATAATATCCGTGTTCTTTCACCGGCCTTAATTCCTCCTTTCATCAGCCTCTCCCTCTGTGCGCCGCAAAGGTGATGAAACCGGACTAGAGCCATAAAGGGCCGTGTGCTTTTTTTAAAATTTTTTTTTTTGAAGAGCAAACACATCCCCCCTTGTCCTTGCATATCTATATCTATATCTATATATCTATATATAGATATATAGGTATGTATGTATATCTATACCAGCAAGTCAGAGATCAGATAGCTGGTTTGGGTTGTGTCCAAAGTGGTCGGGGCTGATGGATGGTGGGGGGGGCGTTGGTGGTGGTGGTGGGGAGGGGGGCGAGGGGGGTCGTCTGTGTGGTTTCCACCGTATCAGCATGGACATGTATGGAGGGAATATATAGGGTCTTTACAGTTTGACCTTGCGCAAACTCAACAAAGTTCATCTCTCAGAATGGAACACAGGCCGTCCACTGGGGTTGATGTCCCCCCTCCGACCTCTACCCACCCCCACCCCCCCCACACCCCCCCCCACGCGTGACCCGCCCCCGCCGCTCCGAGGTTGTCAGCTCCTCTCAGAATGACAAGGGCGATTCTTGAGAACCTGAGTTCACGGCGGCCAGTGAGCCAGTGGCGTTAGTCATGGCTGTCAGCGAGTGAGAGACATGGGAGAGAGAGAGAGAGAGAGAGAGAGAGAGAGAGAGAGAGAGAGAGAGAGAGGCTGCAGCCGGGGGAAGGAAATAAAAGAATGAAAGAGACGAGGCGGCAGTTTGTTAATTACAGAACAACACATTAATTTTCCAGCGTGTCGCTGAGAATTGGCTGCTGGCTCTCGACAAATGAAGTTTTATTGTCTGTTAGAGAAGCAAGTGGCACAAACATCTGGACCATAAATCTCAGGTGGCGCGTCGAGCGCTGCCAAAGGGGGAGGGGAGGGAGGGAGCGAGTAGATGGTTGGAGGGAGACAAGAAAAAAAAAAAAAAGAACCATCCCCTGATCAGCCATTAATCCAAATTTCCTGTGACGTGCTGGACGCGCTCGGCTAGTCCGTTAGCTTTACCGGCGGCGCAAGAAGAAGTGTTAAATGCACACGATAATGGACTGAAGGAAGTGGAATTTAACACAGCGTGCTCAGCAGAGTTCTCAACACCCCCCAAAAAAAAACCAAACAAATAACAAAAAACCCACCTTTTCCCGTCCTCCTCCTCCCTCCTGGTGAGTGGAAAAGTGTATGTGCATGAATGTGTGTGTGTGTGTGTGTGTGTGTGTGTGTGTGTGTATGTGTGTGTGTTTGCGTCGTGTCCATATCGACGCAGCGTGTCTGCCTGTCATGGAGCGACTGAGTTCACGGACCTTTTACAGCCGCTATTGACGGCCGGGAGGTGGACCGAGCGACTGGCCGCCGCAGACAGTCGATCTTAACATGCGTGGTGTGTCCCGTCCTGCAGCTGTCTGCGAATAAATCCTTCTGTCACCACGGGAGCACGGGCTTTCTTCACACAGACCTCTCGTTCAACTCTCCACAAGCAGGTTGGGAACGCTGCTTCTAGCTTTTCTCCCTCCGTGTCAGGAGGAAGGATTTTTTTTTGCTCTTTCTTTTCCACCTACGTTAATAGCATAATTGTGACTGATTCACTGGAGATGATAGCAGCCGACCTTGTTATTCTTTCTTTTGTATGTGATTGTATATATTTACCATCTGAAAACGGTCCCAACAAAAATGCGTTTTGGGATTATTTACACCTGCCTAGCAAATGGCATTGTGGCGGTCTTAACTAACATTAGCTAACATTAGCCCTAGCTAGCGGTTTCATCATTTAACTGGGATTTAAGTGCGATGATTCGTGTGATTTGCTTGGCAAAGTGCAAGCATCCAAGCGGCTGTTTAACGTTAGACTTGTTCGCTGTGTAAACTTTAGAGAGAAAACAACTAGGCGTTCAGGCTGCGTGTCGTATTGTGTTAGCATCCCGGCTAACGTCACTCTCCAGAGTTGAGCATTTCAGCGTTTGAGTTTTTGTGCTATGAGCATACATCGAACATTTGTGTTTTTTTGCAAACTGCTATTAAAATAAAAACATAGCAGGAGATGAAGAAAGGAAGCCGGCGAGATGATAAAATGTGTCGCCACTCGGTACCACAGGTATTGCAGCGCATATGGATGCAGCTCTTACTGACTTGAACCTGATGCTCCCTCCCCGGCAGCCCTGTTCCTGTGCTCCACCCCCCCCCACACTCCCTTCCTTCCCCGGGGTTAGGTCGCTATACAGCATCCCCCCCCGTGCTTACCCTTATAAGCACTGTGATCTATAGGAGGCCTGGACTCAGACAGATTTTTGGCATGGCTGTGCAGGTAGCATTCCAGCATGGTTTGAGATCTTAGGGCCTCGGCCTCGTTAAAAGCCTGATTTATGCTCTACAGCTGGGCACAAAGCAACCTACAGGTTGGCTACCTTAATTAATATCGCCGCTGTCGCTGCTGCCTCGGACCTATATGCATGTTCTCCCTGACACACCTCCGGGGAGAATGAGCAGAAAAAGGTTCCACAACGCTGTGTGTTTCTTATTTTTGTTCACCGCAGTGGGGTTTGTCGCGCAGGATGTAAGTGAAAAGAGACGCAGGGAGCTGTCTCGGCCTGGAACTTCAAATGATTCTTACATGTAGCCTGCTGAACGTAGCCCTCCCCGGTGCAAATGCAGATTTTTTTTTCCTTTTTTTCCCCCAACGTCTTTGTTGGAGAGACGGAGGAAGACGGCTCCACGTGTGTGTTCACTCCCCCACCCACCCACCCACCCACCCGCCGCTTGACGTTAAAGCTCCGCAGCCACTTTTTTACCCTGCTTTGTCTTTGCGGGGCTGCGCGGCCGCAGCGGCCCGATCAGACCACATGCGTTCAATTAGTCGGCAGGAATGTGCGCGCGGCGGTGCCTCGCTGGATGAGGAATTGTGCGGAGCGTGGCCTGCCGCTGCGGAGCATATGGCTCGTACATCTTGTGGCCTGTTATTGATGGCGAGCGCCGCATGTGCCTATTAAGCGGCTGCCTTCAGTCTAACGTATGTGGTCTTTTCCGCCGCACGAACGGTATCATCTCGGGCTTTTTGTCTCCGTTCCCGTGTCCCTGGAAAACAGCGCCGTCTCAACCCACCCCTCCACCCCCCACCCCCGCCGCTCATGATTCATGGTCCAACCTCGTCTAATGTGACCGGGACACGAGCAGGTCTTTGGCATGGTTAACTCAGAGAGATGTGCGGGGGGGCAGGTAGATATACCCCATCAGAGGGTGTGTCACGTCAAGTTAAGGAGACATTTGACCCCGAATTGAAATTTCAACCATTTTCCCGGTGGCCTTTATGGTTGATCGGAGGCTCTGGTGACGATTATTTCTAATCTAAATAACCATTTTGAGAGTGTGTACGGCAAGCTGGGGTAGCGTGTGAGCATGTGGCAGCTGTCCTGGAGGCTACAGTGGAAATTCTTTGAAAAAAATACACAGGACAGATTGGACTGTTGGCTCTTGCGGAGATGATACACTCCCATTTGGTGCAATGTTAGTTAGAAAATGCCAACACGGCCTGTCGTCGACATAGAGTTCTAGTGCCAGAGTGTAACTGATGGGAACCCACAACTCAGAGGTTCAAATCAAAGACTATAAACGTGGTACCCATTGCATCCCTGCTCGGCATCAAGGTAAAGGCTTAAATGCGTGGACAAGATTCCCCAGGATGGGATCAATAAAGTATAATAAATCTAAAAAGTATTGTGGTTGAAATCCCAAAGTACTGAATTGGCGAGGACAAATTTGTAGGTCACTGGAGACGTCCGACTCGGCCTGGTGTCCTTCTGCTTCTGCTGTCACAATGTCTTCAAGGGGCTGAACAGGAGGCCATTCTGCAATTTTAATCGGGATTTGGAGATGTAGCCCGGCACTGTTTTTTTTCTTCCCTTCTTTTGTGCCCCTTCCTCCCCAACCAAGTCCATCAATTAATCATAAGACAGGAAATGGAAGGGTCAGACGAATTGATGCTGGTTGGGTTGGCAGCGCCGCGTCCCTTTGTGTCGCGTGCCGGACTGGCTAGTCACGACAACCGAGAAACCCGAAAGGTGCGAAATGCCCAGAAATGTCCAGAGAGGCACCAAAACTTGTGACAGAACCCGCAGCGCCCTCTTTTACAGGCATTCCTTTGAGAAAATGGATTGACCCTGAGATACTCCTCCGCCTCAAAGAGTCCAGCCATTGACGTCTCCTTAAACCGCTCGACCACCGTGCGCACAGTCACACACACAGCAGATGGGACGCGTGTTAAACCCTCATCCTCCACAGCTCGGGGCCACGGGACGCTCCAGCAACACTGGCCCTCTTGTTTTTTAAAAGCGCCACGTCCCCCTTCTTGCTCACAATGCCTCCGGGGGGGCAGGGAGTGGGGGTGGGGACTCATATGCATAACGAGCTGCTCTGCTTGGCCCGAGCTCACATGCCCTGGTCCCTCTCGCACCCTGGGGTGGTAGGAGGATGGGGGCTGAGGAAGAATAACCGCGTGTTTAAAGAAAAAAAAAAAAAAAAGGAAGGAGAAGAAAAATCGTCCCTTGTTCCGTCTGCAGGGTCGAAAGGATCGGCAGCTTCTGGGTCAACCGCTAGTGCGGGGAGCTCGGGAACAAACAACCCGGGCCAGCGGGAGTTGAAAAGTCATGCCCACCTTGCAAGAAGTCGCTGCCTCGTGGTGCATTAGGACAGAGCTGGAGGGTTGGAGGTGTGGCACTATGCTGCGGACTGGCGAAGATGAAATTGGCGGTTATCTAGGGTCTCTGACCTCTGACCTCTGGCGACAGTAAGGCATTTTCCTGCACGCTACTGCTGCTCACTGGGTATTATTTCCTTTCTGGGAGCTTCTTCTCCGTGAACCCCAGAGACGGTTGTGAGTTGGTGAAACTACCACTAGATCACAACCCCAAAATGTCTTCTTCTCCACCAAGTTGCCTTCAGCACCGAGTTGCCGCCGTGCGATTGGCTGGTTTTGAAAGCGCTGTGGATGTTCTGCCTGACAAAGTTTGTGTTTTTCGAGTCGGTTCCTCCCACTTCACCGTTGTGTTTTTTGTGCGCCGGTGATCAAAGTGCATCTGCCGACCGCCCAGTCCCACCTTGAGTGTCATTCCACAGAGATTAAGATAATGATGAGTATCTTTCCATGTTTGGCGCCCCTCCTCCTCCCCCCCCCCACGCCACCCCATTCCCCTCTGTTCCATGGCTCTCATTTTCTCTGGAAGTATTATTTACAGGGATAGAGGCACCTCGGGGCGAAGGTAGGAGGAATAAAAAAAAAAGAAAGAAAGCCAAAAAAAAAAGAGAGCATGGGGCTGATGGATGGTTTTTGAGATATGCCTGGCTCTAAATGAGTAGGTGGAGGAGAGGATGAGAGGTGCACTGTGGCACAGGTGTTTACAGCCGAAAGGTAGCGGCGTCCCAGCGAGCTGAAGAAAAGAAAGATTTAGCGAAAAGCTGTGTGTGTGTGTGTGTGTGTGTGAGAGAGAGAGAGAGAGAGAGTGTGTATATTTGTGTGTGTGAGAGAGAGAGAGAGGGTAGAGTGTTTCAAGGAGGTAAAACAAGAAGGTTGGAAGGGGGAAAAATTGTGTGTGTGTGTGTGTGTGTGTGTGTGTGTGTAGGTGTGCTCTTAAACTGGGAGCCGCCACGGCTTGTCTCAGCGCTGTCATCACATGGTGTTCGGGTAACAGTCTGATGGAAGGAGGAGGAACAAAGGCGCAGAGTGGCTACATGAGAGAACGCAGAGCCAGGAGGAGCCTGGAGAAACCTGCAGCCCGCCTCACTTCTCTCACTCTCTCTCTCCCTCTGTGTGCGTGTGTGTGTGTGTGCACTTTCATCACTTTTGAGACCGGCTGGCTGAAGCTCTGCATTTGCAGACTGTGCGAGGTTCCAACGGCGCTGCCCCCCGCTGCTCCTTTTAGCTCAAATACTTCTATTTTACTTTTAATTTTTTTCTATTTATTTATTTTTTTTTTTGAAGAGCTTCTGAACGCGGCGACACATCCGTGGTGTCAAACTCATTTTAAAACGAGGGCCACGTCGGCCGCTCGCAACTCGATACATTCATGTGTGTCTTTGAATGAACGTCTCCATTTTGGTTCATCGCTGTGTCGTGTTGCCAAATTTGTTGACGTTTTTGCACAGATGTGAAGATACAAGAAGGCTCATTAGTTCTGCGTCGTCATGACATTCGTCCTTAGAAACCCACATCACTGCGTCATCGACAAACTTTTCATTCCATTAACCTCGTCTTCATGCAATTTCTCTCCCTTCTGCATCAACTTCTCTTCTTCTTGGACACTGTTGGACTATTTCTGTTTCTCACCTCCCTTTGTTGGACTCTCAGGAAGCAGCAGCAGCTTCTTCCGTCTGGACTCTTTTTTCTTTTCTTGTTTTCTTGATGTGGCGGAAGTTTTCCACCCGCGTCTGCCGAATTACTTTCTATTTGCTGCGAGTGTAACAATAAATCCTGGCCCTGCGATTTCTTTTCTCCCCGGTTCTGAAAGCAGAGTGGTGACAGACGATGTAAAGGATGATGTATGCCGCCTCTTTGTTGCGCCGGCTCTTCCAAAACATGGGCTCGCTTTAATTCCGACACACCGATGGTCTGCAGAAGCGCTCCCTTCACTTCACCACCCCCGCCCCCGACCGCCCTCCCACCAACCCGGGTCTTCATCCTTCTCGCTGATGTGCTGTTTTGTGGCCCCCCCCTCCACTCCTGCCCCTCCCCCCCAAAAGAGGCTGAGGAGGAGCGGGGAGGGCTACGCAGGAAGGCGAGGTCAGGCGCGGGGTCCTTCTATGCTCCGGTGAAGCCGACTGGCGTCCTGACAAATGGTATGCAGGCTCATAACGCGCTCCACTCGTCCAATCGCCGGAGACGAAACAGTTTTGACAGTGTCGAATGCCCTGCCCCGGGGGCCTTATCATCCTCCGCTGCCGCTGCCGCCACCGCTCGCCTGCATCACCCCCCCCCAACCCCCTGCCTCCTGCCGCTCCTCTCCTGATGCTATCTATCTGGAGATTTATGCAGAAATGTGCAGCAGCCAGTCGACCTCCTAGGGCCCCCCTCCTTCACCCTCACCACCACCACCACCACCACCCCTCCATCCTTTTTCTGCAGGGACGCCGGCTTGTCATAAGCTGAGCTTTGCAAAGATAGTGAAGCTCAGGCTGCTGCCGGCCTCGCGTCTTAGGGAGTCTTCTCCTTTTTCCTCTCTGTCTCTCTCTGATTTTTTTTTTTTTTTTTTTTTAGGTCCGTGCGCTTCAAACGGGGATGATGCTTGTAAGGAGAGACATCTTTGAATGTTTTTCAGAGACAGAGCTAATATGTAGACGCCTTTGAATCGGGTTCTGTTCTCTTCTTCTCCATCGTCTTCTTCACTTCGCTCGGCTCCCGTCTCCTCCGGCGGCGCTTTATTGAGACATATCTGTTCCTCTGACAGAACAATTGTCGCTCCACCCCTCACCCTCCGCCTTCCCCCCTTCGAGGCGTCAGAGAGACTCCTCAAACCGCCGCAGTCCAAAAATACCTCCCGCTTGACTGAGTCTCCGTACGAACCTGGATCTGTGTGTCCAAACGGACGCCTTGTCCGCCTGCTTTGATTTCAGCCGCTCCACTCTCAGCGAGCGGCAGCTTTTTGTGGACGCCGTTCCTTTTATCATTATTATTATTATTTTTTCTTACGCCGGGAAGTGGATCCCGACTCGATAAATAATCTCGGAGGACAGACCGGCATAAGCGATGGTCCATTTAATTAGACTGGTTAAGCTTTAGAGGCCCAGAGGTCTTTTCACTGTACCATTAGAGGCGCGATGAGAAACAACAGCGCGCGGCCTCCCACCGACTGCGGCTGACGAGAGAGAGAGAGAGAGAGAGAGAGAGAGAGAGAGAGAGAGAGAGAGAGAGAGAGAGAGAGAGACAGCAAATAGTGATCTGCATCAGGCGGCCGGGATATTAGAGCAGCGGAGAGGCCGAGCATTGAACTGTCTGAGCTGGGAGGATGGATGGAGGGATGGATGGATGATGGAGGGATGGAGGGATGGATGGATGGATAGATGGAGGGATGGAGGGATGGATGGGATGGATGATGGAGGGATGGATGGATGGGGGAGGGATGGAGGGATGGATGGATGGATAGATGGAGGGATGGAGGGATGGATGGATGGATGGATGGAGGGATGGAGGGATGGAGGGATGGATCGGACACTTTTCCTCCGTGTCTTTGCTGCCTGCGTCCACCGGCCCTCTGCGTCGCGCCGCCATCTGTCCGCCATGACTCCTGGCGATGACTCCTGGCGAGGCCTCGGCTCCGCCCCCGCAGGTGAAGGGGAGCATGCAGCAGGTGTGAAAGGCAGATCGGACACACAAAGTCGAAGGCCGGCGGATGACTCGGACATTAAGAAGAGAGCGAGTCTCTCAGCCAACAACCAAACCATGAATCCCTCCTTTGAGGTCGACTCCCATTGACAGAAGAAAAAGTTTTGCTAAGTGAACCACGCTGCGGGGGTATTTGGGTTTTTTTCGGCCTGCGGCTCGAGTCCCCGGCTGCCTTCTTCTCTGTTTACTAAAGCGTATTTCCTGCATCCGGCTTTGTCCCAGGAACAAGTGTTGGTCAAACAGGCCTTTTGTCTGCGGCCAGTGGCTCAGCGGCCCACAACAAGTCTGGGCCCGGGACAAAGGAGTGAGTGTTTGAGCCTCTGTGTGTGTGTGTGTGTGTGTGTGTGTGTGTGTGTGTGTGTGCGCCAGACAAACAGCGAGATAGAGCAGGAAGGGTGGGGGGGTGGGGGGGGGGGTGAGGGAGTGGGGGGTCAAGGCCAGACAGCTGCACCATCAGGTACATTTTTTTAAGCGGCCCGGGCTGGTGCTGATCTCTTGGCTGGCGGGAGGAGGAAGAGGAGGAAGAGGAGGAGGAAGCGGAGCCAACTGGACCTGTCCTCTCCTCCTTCACCCTCAAACTCCCGTCCAATCCTCGACCCCCTCCCCTCCCCCATGACACAAACAGTCGTAATCACATTATCGGCAGTTACGGCTGCGGCGCTCTGTATCGACAACCCTTTGCACTCACTGCAGGCACTCGCTCCAACACCTATAAACACTTATGAATATTGGCAAAGACCCCCCCGGCCCACTCCGTCCCGCTATTAGCATAATCACTTTTCAGGTTTGGGTTGGGAGCCGCTTCCTCTTGCGGCGGCAGTCGGCTGATCGCTCCGGGGCGACCAGACGACGACCGTCCATGCCTTGGACGCGGCGGCGGCGGCGGAGGAGGAGGAGGACCTCTCCTCTCGGAGAAAAGACATGCACAGGCTAATCCTGTTAGCTCCTTCCTCCATTAGCTAAATGACCAATATCAGTGAGAGCTGCCTGGTCACGCCGGGTGGCGGCGGGCCGTCGGAGCCCACACGGGTTTTCGGACTTGGTCAAGGACAACGCGAAAAAAAAAGAAAGAACAAGAAATCCGAAGTCGAGCCAAGTCTGCAAACAGCAAAGTTTGAAGGTTTGAAGGACTTTGGGTTGGCCGGAGTGAAGGAGTGAAGGAGTGAAGGAGTGACCTTGTTCCTTTAGGTGCTTAACGCATCATTAACCTGGAGACTGCCGGGGGGGGGGTCACACTGTGTCTGTCGTTGTGTTTGTTTGTGTTTGTGCGGCTGTGTTTAGGCTGATTGGATGATGAAGAGGAGGGTGGTGTTGGGGGAGGAAGAGGGGTGGCTCGGTCAGTAACAGTGGAGCAGTCTGCACCACCAGCAGCGATGCCTCAGCCCTTCAGGCTGCCACTGTCTGGTCTGAGGACGGCGACGGCGGCAGCGCTCGATTGTATCTGCTGTTGTCTTCAGCCAGCGACCCCCCCCCCCCCTCCTCCCCCTCTCGTGACCTTGCGTCCGCGGCCTTGTGCTTCTTGTTGGATCATGTTCGCTGCCTCACAGGACTCCTCTGTGTCCACGAGATGCCTCAGTTGCCCCCCCCCCCCACAACCCCTCCCCTCTTTGTGTTCTCGAACAGCTTTGAAGGGTTTTTTTCCGCCTCCGACGCTTCACTCGTAATCAGTTTCTGTAAAAAGAATAAAGAATGTTGCATTGGAAAAACATATAAAAAAAACCTGTCAAATTTAGCCAAAACTTCCTCTAAATTTCCTGTGGCCGCTGAGCTGAATCGAGTTATTGTGACTGTTGACAGTCACTCTTGAACTCCTGTCTATTCCTCCGTTGGATTCGTTCAACTCTGTTTCACCCCGCTAGCCACGTAGCGGCGCTGCACTGCGACGCAGAGAAACTCGTAAAGGTTTGTTTCTATTCAGTTCGAAGGACACTTGAAAGAAAACTTCAATCAAGTCAATCGTGATGTAAAGCTAATAAACTTTGGCTTTGTCATGGCAAAATGCCTTGATAGTTAGCAATTTTTAATGATATTTAGCAAACAAACAGTTCGTCCTCCAGGGATGGTGATCTGGTTTGATAGCCAACTGTGGACAAGTTGATGACAGAAAGATCGCACTCCAGCGACTCAGTCAAGGCTGCAGGATGTGCGACAGCATCGGCACTAAAGTGCAGCGCCTTGGTGTCGCTTACACGCTAGCAACTAGCGTAAGCTAGCTGTACTTGGCCGTCAACATTGGCTACGTCAACACTTCTTGCTGCCTCGCAGGAGTGTTCAGTGTCCATTAGATTCCTTCATGTTGCCCTGCTTTCTTTCCCTACTGTGGTATTAGCTTCTTCGTCGTGGCTTTTCTTTCCTGGTTCGCTGCCTTTACAGTACCGGTACATGTGTTTCCTCTGAATTAGAGGAAAGTTTAAAGCACAGCTAAAGGTTTTGACAGGTTGATGATGGTGTATTTTAATGAACTGGGCCACGTAACGTCAGAGTCATTTGCACACACCATGAGTTAGCAACATGTTAATATCAGAGGGCAGTTGCTACTTATTCGAGGGGGCTGCTTTTTGCATTTGTTGTGTTTCTGCTGTTTGAGCTGAAGGAGAACCCACCTCACCGGCTGTCTGTGCAGTCAGACTCCAAGCCTGTTCTCGTCTGGTGCAGGCTGGCGTGAAGAAATGAAAGTCTTGCACCCATCCTCACGTCCTGCGGTCTGAATACGGACATTTTTTCCTTTTTGGAAGATGCGGAATGGTTTGGAAAACCTCTTTCTATTGAAACAAATTTTTGTAAGTGGGTCGGGTCGCGCTGTAACGTGGCGACGTTGGGTTTTTTTTTCGTGCAGTTGGCGTTCCGACAGGCTGCTCTCCACCACTGCAGGATTGTGTTTTTAGCGTTGCGGTCGTTGATTCTTGAATGTAAAGCAGGAAAAAAGCCCAGGACGAATTTCCCAACAGGGACAATAAAGTGTGTCAATGGTAGCCGTATCTTATCTCAGGTGGTTCCACCGCACGCCGTTCCGGACGCTGCGCTGCAGCGTATCCTATAGTGTTGCATTGTGTCACATCCAACAAACACAATTTGAAGTTTTGCTGCCGTGTCCGTCAACTTTTTCCGAAGCGAATCTTCAAAATGCAAAAAAAAAAAACAAACCAACCAAACCAAAGAGTGAACCAACGGCTCCTTGTGTCTCTGCTGCCTCTTTATACCTCGGTTTTTTTTGTTATATTCCAGTTTTTATGATCCTCACCCTTTCACTCCCCCGCCACCTCCCCCGCCACCTCCCCCACCCCTTTATGCGTGCTCTCTGTCCTCTCTGTTCTCTGTCAGCCGCTCTCTCCCGGCTAAAGGGCTGTCAGTGCGGTTTCTCCTCTCTGCTGATCCTATTTCAAAGGGGACCTGGCGATGCAGCATTAGCCCCGGCTCGGCTCGGCTCGGCTCGGCTCGGCTCTCTCGGCTCTCCAGCCCCAACTCTCCACAGACAGAGAGTTAATGGAAGCGGAGGAAGCCGTCGAGGAGGGGGAGGAGGAGGAGGAGGAGGAGGAGGGAGTTGTGTGTGTGTGTGTGTGTGTGTGTGTGTGTGTGTGTGTGTGTGTGTGTGTGTGGGGGGGTTGTCTTTATTCCATTAGAGGACGTGATGCTTTATGAGATGATCTGTCCTCCTCCTGTCTCCCACACTTCTCGCTGCGACACAAAGCAACGGAGGAAACAAAAAAGACAAAAACAACACACAAAAAAAAATAAAGACTCGACTTGAAGGCCGTCAAACCACACGTCAGAATGTTGTTTTTCTTCTCGCGCTTCTTCTTTCTTCGTCCTTTCTGAGCAACTGTCCCTTTGGCGGGAGGGGGGCGGTGGGGTGGGGGGTGGGGTGGGTGGGGGCGGGGGGAGGCTGCGGGGAACAATAGCGGGCATATTCAGATATCTCCTCGGCCTTTTTTCTTTGCTTTTTGAGTCTGGATTCTGTCTTTTATTTGTCGCCCGTCAAAGGCGTCCGCCGCCTGGACAGCAGTGACAATTACCGCTCCGACGCATCGCGTCCGCAAGCCGACGAGCTCCTCGTGATTTCACGACGGCAACAGAAGAATTGACTATCGCGCCTTTGAAGTGCTGCGACGTTTATGTTGTTTTTTTTTTTTGTTCTTTTTCTTTTTTTTTAATGCTCCCTCTCCTCCTCCTGCGCTGCCCTTCAGGAGCGTGGCGGCTTGTCATCAGGAATGTCCCCTTCACGCCACACTTCTTCTTCTTCCTCCTCCTCTTCTTCCTCCTCTTCCTCCCGTTCCTCTCTCTCTTTGCCATCGCCAGTGTTCACTCTTTTTTTTCCCCCATCTTTTCCTCCGCTGGACGCGAGCGTGTCTCGGAGGAGAAGGCGACATTATGGACCCCCCCCACTCCTCCCCCCTGCCCTTCCATATAACAGGAAGGGGGGAGGCATCTATTTTCCTTCTTTTTAGTCTCCCTGTGTGTGTGTGTGTGCGTGCGTGCCTACGTGTGTGCGTGTGCATCTACTCTGGCCGCGCTCACATATTCGGGCATATGGGCTGCAAATCAAAGCCAAAGTGAACAGGAGAGGCCGGGTTATTGCAACCGCTTTACGAGTGATATTGGGGGGCGAGGGGTGTCGGTGGGGGTGGGCGGGGTCTAGTTAAGCCGTAAAAAAAAAGAAAAAAGAAAAAAGAAAAGCATGCACATAATCAGGAGTCGGACGCACGTATAGCCAAAGCCCATGTAATGGGGCACGTTTTATTTGTGCCTACGAGAGAAGCAGCAGCAGCAAAAAAAACAAAAAACACCCAAAAGCGTGTGTACGGGCAAATGGCTTTTTTATGATGGAAAAATTCCATAGTGGGTCAAAGCCCCTCGCAGGTGGCAGCAATTAACTGTAATTTTTGCAGATTGTAATGATCCATAATTTACCAGAATACCCCTCCCCCCCCCCCAAGTCCTTTCAGTCAGGAGAGACTTTTTCTTTTCTTTTTTCTTTTTTTTATTTTGAATTGGTTTTAGAGGCCGGCTCTGGTCTCTGAGCGAGATTCTTATGGGGGCGGGGGGAGGAAAACAGTGAGAGGGCGATCGGCTCCGTCTCAGCAGCTCATCCGTAGCAGCAGCAGCAGCAGCAGCAGCAGCCGCCTTTTCTCTCCTCGCCACCTTCACCCCTTTGTCTCCCCCTCGCCCCCCCTCCTCGCCGCCACGGCAGCTTTAAACATGCAAGACTGTCCATCCACCATCTTAGGGATCGCAGTCCCACACGCACGCACACACACACACACACACACTCAGACAGACACACACACGCAGCCCATCTCCTCCTTGTTCCTTTCTTTTCTCTCCGTAAACCCGCGGTTTTGGTTTCACTGTCTGTAAATGACTTTACCAAAAAAAAAAAAAAAAATGCCCTCGAGTGGAAAAAAAAATTAAAAAAGAAAAAAAAAACGGTGAAAAGAATAGAAAAAAAGGCGAAAAGATGAAAGAGGGAGCACATTTGCGAGAGGCGGATGCTTGTTATTTTGCATATCTCTCACTTCTGCTTCGCCTTCTTCTCCTTTTCTATCCACCTGAGAGGATTTAAATAAATCCATAAAGCATGAAATATCAGAAATAGAAAAGTAATGCATGAAATGCATTTTCATAGGAGCCTCCCCTCCCACACATAAACACACACAGGCATCCGAAACCACCGTTTTCCCATTTTTTCCCCTCCCTCTGGTGAATGTGGAGTTTATTATTATTTTTTTTTTGCGATGCAAAATGCCGCTACAATTTATTAACATGTGACCTCTTGTTTGTATCCTCCATTAATATGCAGCATCGGATACGCGTCCCACTTTAGCCCAGCTAATTCTGTAAACACAGCGTTGGAGGTGAGATGAGTGTGTTTGACGAGATTAGCCGCGCATTGTCGGGCAAATCTCCGGTCGGCGCTCGCAAGTGGTGCTGAAAGTCAATTATTGTTTGAAATATTCCTGCGCCGTCGCCGCGGCGCTCGGCTGTGTAATTTGTGTATTTGCTGCCTGGGTTATCGCTCATTATCATTTTGTGTATTCTTTTGTCAAACGTACACCCACTGGAAGTGAGCACCAAAAAAAATAAATAATAATAATAAAAAAAGATAAATAAGTGGAAAGAGGGAGAGAGGGAGTACTACAAAATGCATATTTAACCTTTCACGTATAGTAAAGTTCAAAAGCTCACATTCTTATTCTTGTTTTGAAATTCAGAGTGTGTGGTCTTTAAGTATGCAGGCACGGCTGATGAAAAACAAATCCATCAAATAGTGAAAGATTGAAATCCTGAACTTTTGTCTAATCTGTCGTTTGTGTAGGAGGCACATATTTACAAAGAGGAGCTGGAATATGCAAAACTCTACGTATGCATTTTTTCCAAGTCGAGTGCATGACACTGATTTTTGGATTTTGGCACATACGTGAATGCAGAGCACTGTTCCTTATTTGAAAAGCTGAATGAATGAATGCAAACTACTCTGTGCAATTTAATCCAAATACAATGTCAAACTTTTCAGATATTTTCTTTTGACCATAAATGATGTTTCAGAGGCTTTAGAATCCGCACCAAGTGACACGCTGCTCTGCTATCGTTGGTTCAGTACCTCACTCTGCGCACTTGAGCCTTGCTACAGTTTTATTTATATATTTTACATCTTAGTCTGGGGATCGTACCCTGTATTTTTGTAAACGATGGTTAAGCTGGCTACTTCCTGAATGTTCATGTTAGCTAATACAAGTAGCTTAATTGTTAGCTAATACAAGTAGCATAATTGTTAGCTAATACAAGTAGCTTAATTGTTAGCTAATACAAGTAGCTTAATTGCAATGGTTTTCCCCTGGTTTGGAGTTTGTTTGGCTGTTGCCTAGTTTTGTCTCCATCATTCTGAGACTCACTTCCCTCCCCCCCCTCTGTGTCCCCTCCTCCAGATAAAGACGAGCCCAGCAGCTACACCTGCACCACCTGCAAGCAGCCCTTCACCAGTGCCTGGTTCCTGCTCCAGCATGCCCAGAACACGCACGGCCTCCGCATCTACCTGGAGAGCGAGCCGGGCAGCCCGCCACGCCCGGGTGGCCGCCGCCCGGTCTGGGCGGCGACTGCGCCTCGCTCGCAGCGCCCGCTGCACGCCGTCCACCTGGCCGACGGCAGCCCCTACAACCTGCTGCGGATGCCCGGATCGGGCTCGGCCCGCGAGTCGGCGTCCACGCCGCGGGAGGGCCGCTACCCGCAGACCACGCCGCCGCTCTTCAGCCCGCCGCGCGCGCACCACCTCAGCCCCGACGACCTGGCGCTGGCCACCCACCACCCCAGCGCCTTCGACCGGGTCATGAGGTTCAACTCGGTGCCGCTGGAGGCGCCGCCCAGCAGCATGGACTTCTCCCGCCGGCTGCGCGAGCTGGCGGGCAACGCCGGCGGGGTCGCCCGCTGTCGCCCAACCGCCCAACCCTATGCAACGGCTGCTGCAGCCCTTTCAGCCGGGCCCCGCCCCCTTCTCGGCCACGCCGCCGCTCTCCGCCTCCCCCGCCGCCGGGCTCCCGCTCCACGCCGTCGGGCCACGCCGCCCAGCCGGCCACGCCCCTCAAGGCCAAGTCGTGCGAGTTCTGCGGCAAGACCTTCAAGTTCCAGAGCAACCTGATCGTCCACCGGCGGAGCCACACGGGCGAGAAGCCCTTCAAGTGCCACCTGTGCAACCACGCCTGCACGCAGGCCAGCAAGCTCAAGCGCCACATGAAGACGCACTGCCAGAGCAAGTCGCTGGCGCCCGGCGCCAAATCCGACGACGGCCTCTCCGCCGCCAGCTCGCCCGAGCCGGGCACCAGCGACCCGGCGGGCAGCGCCACCGACGCCCTCAAGTCGGTGGTGGCCAAGTTCAAGAGCGAGAACAACGGCCTGGTGACGGAGAACGGCGGCGAGGAGGAGGAGGAGGAGGAGGAGGAGGAAGAGGAGGAGGAAGAAGAAGAGGAGGAGGAGGAGGAGGAAGAGGAGGAGGAAGAGGAGGAGGAGGAAGAGGAGGAGGAGGAAGGGAAGCCCGACGTGGAGGACGGCAAGGGCGACTATCGCTTCAGTCTGCGTCTGGAAGGCGCCCGCCACCACCAGAACAGCGACGCCTGCACCCGCACCACCGCCACCGCCACCGCCGCAACTCGGCCCGCGAGCCCGGAGACGAGGACTCGGCGGCCGAGTCGGACCACCGGGGCGGCCGACGCGCCGCCGCCACCGTCCTCAACGGCCTGGGCCCACTGGCGCCGACAGCCTCTCCCGCAAGCTGCGGGCGGCCGGGCGAGTCCGGGCTCCCTCAGCCCGCTGGCCAAGCGCATCAAGGTGGAGAAGGACCTGGAGCCGGCGGCGGCGCCCGCCATCCCCAGCGCCGACAACGTCTACTCGCAGTGGCTGGCCGGCTCGCTGCCTCGCGCCAGCTGAAGGAGCCCTTCCTCAGCCTGGCGGGCGGCGGCGGCGACTTCGCGCCAGTCGCCTTCGCCTCCTCGTCCGAGCACTCGCCGGAGAACGGCAGCCTGCGCTTCTCCACGCCGCGGCGGGCGAGATGGACGGCGAAGGGTCGGCGGCAGCGGCGCGCGCCTCGGCCGCAGCGGCGCCAGCACGCCGCGCGGCGGCAGCAACAACGGGCGCCCGGGCTCCAAGGACAGCGGGCGGCGCAGCGACACGTGCGAGTTCTGCGGCAAAGTCTTCAAGAACTGCAGCAACCTGACGGTGCACCGGCGCAGCCACACCGGCGAGCGGCCCTACAAGTGCGAGCTGTGCAGCTACGCCTGCGCGCAGAGCTCCAAGCTGACGCGCCACATGAAGACGCACGGCCAGATGGGCAAGGACGTGTACAAGTGCGAGATCTGCCACATGCCCTTCAGCGTGTACAGCACGCTGGAGAAGCACATGAAGAAGTGGCACAGCGAGCGGCCGCTGCCCGGCGACATCAAGGCCGAGTAGAGGGGCCTGGGTTTTCTGGGGGTGCGGGCGGAGGGGTCGCTGGGGAGCTCCGTCGTTCGCCCCCTTTCTTTCTCTCTCTGTCCATCAGCAGCAGCAAACCCCGCCCGTTCGCCCCCCCTCCCTCCTTTTACCCTGCTCCCCCATAACAAAGGGGGGGAAACAGGGTTCGGCCCCCTCGTCATCATCATCAACCCCCCGCTTCCCCCCCTCCCCCGACTGGAACAAAAAAAAAAAAAAAAAACAGAAACGAAACAAACAGAATGCATGACGATGATGACGATGATGACGATGATGAGGATGATGAGGATGATGACGATGATGACGATGATGAGGATGATGGTTCATCGTCGGGGGGGGTCGGTGGTGGAGGTCGGGCGATACTATTGCATCGGAAACTTTTTTTGAGCCTTTCTATTGTGCAATAATGAACAGGTTTTTTGTATTTTTTTGGTAACTGGACAGCATGCTCGGTGTGTTTTGGCTACTTAGAGAGATCCAAGCAAAAAAGAAAAAAGAAAAGAAAAAAAAATTGTCCAATGGCTGGTCGGTTGGGGTTGTACATGTGTTGCTGTTGATTCCTCTATTTTTTTTTTTTTTTGGATTTTGTCAATATTCGGGGGGGAGACACACACACAAAATGATAATGATAATAATAATAGCTATGATGATGATGATAATAATAATCGTCCGTGATGGGAACCCATGCTGCATACAGTTCATACTGTTTTTTACATATCATGTACAGTTTTCAGTTTTTGTGTCATATGATCAACACACCAAGACAAGCAGGGTCACACTTAAAACTGATCTTTGTGAAAGATGTTTTTTCCATGCAACTTTTGAGATGTGTATATATATATATTTGTGTGTGTATGTATAAATATATATATATATACATATATATAGAATTTGGGATGCCTGTTTAATGCTAGGCACTTGCGCCATTAAAATATTTCCTTGACGAGCAGCGACGAAATTAAGGTGTAAAGTAAAAAAGATGACAACAACGAGTGCCTTGGAAACTTTACCTGCATTAGTTAATAATCCTCCTTTGTTCTTTGTTGTTTTTTGCTATAAGCTCGGAGATTTCCGCTAAAGAAGATTACAGGACATGTTTTGTGCACATATGGAATGATCAGGTCCTTGCATCAAGCACCTGTTGGGTTTTTTTTTTTTTTTGGCCCCTCTGTTTTTTTGTGACTTAGCAGAGCGTAAGGAACCAGCTGACACAAAAACGAACAGAAAAGTAACAAACAAGGTTAAGTGTATCTCTGGTAAATCATTTATCTTTGCCTGACTCGTTTATATTGTTATTCTCCAGATTGTGATTCTGTTTACTGGCATGTTACATGCTGAAAGAACAACAAAAAAAACAACACAAGTAGGAGTTTTGGTGACTTAGGGTTTTTTGTTTTTGTTTTAGTCGATGTTTTCCGGTCCCGCGTGTCAACGAGGCCGAGGGACGTTTGACTTTTTTTCACCAACGTAAAGCTCTTCATTTTCCAGAGTGTTTATTTTCCTTGAAAATTGAAAAAAAAAAACCTTTGCAGTTTTTATTTGTAAGTAGCACAGGATGATCTCTTTACTCAGAGTCAGCGAGCGCGGCAAAACGTTTGCCAGCAGCCATTTTTAATGACCACAGAGTGGGTTTGTAGTTGTTTTAGTTCAAAAACCAGGCAGATCTTTTTGTTCCTGTGTTGTTGTGGGCGGGGTAGTGGGAGGGGGGTTGGTGGTGGTGGTGGTGGTGGTGTTGGGTAGCGTCAAGAGGGTGAGGGTAGCGGGTGGGGGGGAAGCGGCTTCGCCAGGTGTCTCCACAATTCAGATATGTTTGTCCTTATAGCGCTTACGTACTCTCTCTTTGCCACGGTAGATTTTTTTTTAAGCTAATCTGAAACCTTCTTCTTCTTCTTCTTCTTCTTCTTCTTCTTCTTCTTCTTCTTCTTCTTCTTCTTCTTCTTCTTCTTCTTCTACTACTACTTCTTCTTCTTTTGTTTCCTTTTACGACTCACATTGAAAACTAATCGTAAACTAGGAGCCCCAATCAAAATAAAGTCTAGAGTATAAACTTAGCAGAGAAGCATTTTAGTTTTGTTTTTGTCAACAGATCTTAGCCCCCTTTTTCATACACACACACACACACACACACACACACACACACATATATATCTATCCATATATTTTATTTTGAAAGGTTAGATCACCCCCCCCCTTCCTTCCTTCCTTCTTCTCACTGTCATTGTTGATGATAGAGCACTTGTCACTCTGCCTTGGATTCTGTATCTGTCTCTCTAATCGGAGGTACAGTCGGTTGAGTATAAAACGAGGGCCCGGGCTTCACGTCCGGGAACCTGCCTACGTGCACTGTTCAATTTTCCCAGTTTACAGTCAGACGCTCAAGGGAAAAAAACTTATGCTGACAGATTTGTGTGGTGTTGTTTGCTTTGCATTAAAGAGGAAAAGAAAAGAAAAAGAGGTCGAACTAGAAATTGTCGCCAGCCATGTTTTTCCTCTGAGAACCACTTTGGGCTCTCGGAGGAGGAAAAAACTATCGAGGCAGGAACCGCCATAGAAATCTCCTGCTTCACACAAACTATAGAAATATGCCGCTCAGTACAGAAGAATTATACATTTGATTTTTTTTTTTTTTTTTTTTTAAAGATAAGTAAATTGCTGTTGTTGAGGTTTTTTTAAGTAACACATCAAAATATCTTTAGGGGAGAACCTTATTTAATTTTTTAAAATTGTTTATTGTTTCTCTTTTTTTTGTCTCGGTGATGGCCGAGGCTCGATCACAATGTATTGATTTTTTTGTAATGAACGTGTCTCTCTTTTTTTGCCTTTGCTATAAACAAGTCTTCAGGTTGAACAACACACACACACACACGCAAAAATAATTTCTTTCGGGGAGAGATTTATGATATATAAATATATAGAGAGAAATTAAAACATAGGAAAATGCACATCCATGTATGTTTCCTATGTTCAAAAACACATTTATGGTCTACAATTTTTTCCCCTCCTGTATTTAGAATGGTATTTGAAATTAATGTTCACTTAGTGTAGGCACTTATAGTATTTATGTTGGAGCCTGTATTTTTAACTGTTTTTGCCTGTACTCTTTCAAGGTTTCTATGTACCCTGTTTTTGTTTTGTTTTTGTTTGTTTTTTTTTCCGTAGTGAGAAAAAAAAAAAAAATCCCAACATGCTGCCACCGTATATTTTCTTAATTTGGCAGGATAATATAGTGTGAATAATTTGTATGCTTGAGAATGAGTACGTTTTTCTGAAAAAAAAGAAGAAAAAAAAAAAAAAAAGGAAAGACGCGGTGGCGTTCTCCGAGGGTGAGAGGTCATGTGATGGCCTTTCCAGGCAGTCCTGCTGGAGCGGCCACGGCCAGGTAAAAACAGGTGGTTGTACATATCTTTTTAGTTTGTTTGTATATCCACCCCCCCTCCCACCCCCCGCCCTCTCTCTCTCTCTCCTGCCATTTTATATGCAGTAATGCAAGCTGTTGTTGGGTTTTCTTGGTAGCCAACTTTTTACTGTCCTTGAACATGTACCACCTGAAAACATTCCAGCTGTTTTTGAAAAAGACATTTTTCCTCATATGCAATCAAATCAGCGTCGATCTGAAAAAAAAAATCTTTGTTTTGCTACGTTTTTTTTTTGTTTTTTTTATTGTAAATTTTTTTTCTTTTCTTTTTTTCCCCGGTCATTGCCAGAGGAACCACGGTGCTTTATGATTTGAATATGGTACATCTCATATGCAAGGCATATTCTAAATATTGCAGTTGAAAATAAAGAACCTGGAGACGCACTCGGTACTCGCTCATCTCCGCTTGATCTTGAGGTACATTGAAATTTCCATCCTGATTTTAATTCTGTATTTTGTATTTTCCTCTCATGCTTAATTTTTTGTTCTGAACTGAACTTGAAGTTGGCCTATAGCATTGGTCGACATTATTTATTATGACTTCATACACACACACACACATACATACACACACACTCTCTCTCTCACTCACACACACATACACACTCACACACGCGTACCGACTCTTTGTTCAGAACAGTCACAACAAAATCTGTTCTTTTCTTTTTTTTTAAAAATCATTTGGTTCCCTCCTGATGAGCAGTGATGGCTTCACTTGTCTACTTGATGACCAAAGGTCATTGACCAACACCCGCGAGTTTCCGCTCGACCTGCAGGTTCCTTCTTCTCTGGTTTTTTTTTTTTTTTTCAGTTGTGGAGATGCCACTCTGTTTTCAGCTGTTGTCTGCATTATTCTCTTCACTCAGCCATTTTGTCTTGAAATAAAAAAAAAAAATGAAAATAAAAAAGTATTACATATTGGAATGTATTCCTTTCGGTCTCAATGTGTGAATGCGCGCGTTTGCCAAAGAAGAATCTTGAAAAGTGACGTGGAGCCACCGGAGCAGGAACGTTAGAAAGAGACAAAGTTTGCGTCCATTGGGAATTCTACTGAATCGTCCCACTTAAACATCCGCTGGGTCGCTCCTGCATTCACAGCCGTTTCACACTGGTTTGGTTTTTACCACATTCAGGGAAAAATGTTTTCACCTCCGTGTGGACTTAGCTTCCTGCTAAACGTGATGGAAGTTGGCTGCTGGGGCGGAGGAACTCACAATCAAACAGACCTGGGACATGTATTGGGTCCCTCTGTGACATCACAAGGGGCTGAAATACACATCTTCAGCTTCTAGCACACACTTTTCTGAAAAAACAGCGCCAGCAAAAGAAAGAAAAGACTGGATTTTTTTTCTATTCCATTTTCCTGGGAGTTCAATCAGACAGACAGATTTCGGTTGGAGCTCATTGGCAAAAGGAAGTTTTTGGCATCGTGTGTGGGGCCTTTAAAAGTGGTGAGGAGGCGGTGGGGAGGCGCCGAGGCCACTTTCCAGCCGCTCAGACTGAAGTCGCCCTTTAAGGAAATGGAAGTTGGCCTCCATATCTTTTGGTCTTTGGCCTTGTCTGGTCAGTAACGCGTCTGTTCTATCTCCAACAAACCTCCTCCTCCTCCTCCCCCACCGCTACCCCCAGCCTCCCCTCTGACACACACACACACACACACACACACCTCATCCCTTCCCTCACCCAGTCTTTTCTCCTCACCCTCCAACATCCCTCTCCCTCCCTCCTCCTGCACTGTTTGCCCCGTCAGCCGAGCCCAAGGTACCGGGGCGGGCGACGTGACAGACTAATCGCTCTTCTCGGTCCGAGCTCGGAGCTGTTTGCCTAAGCAGGGCCAGATTAAAGTTCACAGATAGAGAGAGAGGTTCCTGCTCAGGCCAGGTGTTGACAGTTAAGATAAAGCAGAGTCGCAAGGAAGTGGGAGGGGCCGGCCCGAGTGCGGGGATTGTTAACCCAGTGTGTGCTCCGGCTCGCACACACACACACACACACACACACACTTCTGATGTTCTGGAGTCTTGGTCAACACCCCTCCCCCCTCCCCCACCTCCGTCTCAGTCTCCCAAGTTCAATGTCAAGAGAGCAACAATGCCGCGGCCCACAAATCCCGCCACCAAACAAGCGGCGCATAGCAGACATAGTTTTCCCAGAGCCGAGTCTCGGGCCGCTCGCCTGCACCCCCGCCCCCCGCCCAACCCTCACAGCCACCACCCCCACCTCCACCACCACCAGCAGCCCCGACAACCTTGTCCGGCTCGCCTCACGACCTCGACTCGTGAGGAGTTCAGCTCTTCAAGGCTGCGCTCGTCGCCGAGTCTCTCTCTCAATTCTCGTTCGGGGGGGGGGGGTTCCCCCACATCTTCGTCGAGTCCTCTGGAACGGAGCTAGGGGGGGCAGAAATTCATTGGTTCATTATGCTAATGAAAAAGTAGTCTCTCCTCCTCCTCCTCCTCCTCTTCTCTTCTTTGCCTTCCCTCCCCCTCCTGCCTCACCTCCCTCTCCCTGTCCTGACTTGCCTGCGTATTTTAAAAGCGAGGAGGCGGTGGCGGTGGTGGGGGAGATAGAGGGGGAGGGGGAGGGGGAGGCCTCTCAGGCATAGCTGGGGAAATCCTGTCCAGGAGAGAGTCGGCGCATTGAATCAACTCTCTAATCCTCCTAATATGCCACTTTTCCCCCCGTCCACCACCACCTACAGCCCCCCCCACCCCCCACCTCCATCATTCCTCCACTGTCGCATCCTGCATCGACGGTCACCACTCCCATCCCTCCCTCCCTTCCTCCTCCTTGCAGTTTATTTCTTTCTTTATTTTTTTTATCTATCTCCAGTTTTACATCTCCTCTGTCAAGCTCCACTTCTTTGAGCATCCCTCTTTCTGCAGTTCCTCCTTCTGCCCTCCTTTCTTTCCCTTCCCTCTCCTTGGGCCTGCGCCCACATCGGCGAGTGTCAGCGAGCTGAAGAAGACGAAGAAGAAGAAGTGGAGGCCGGGTAGCCGAGACGCAGGCTGCAGCTGTGCCGCGCTGCAAAGAAGAAGGGGCCTCGACCCGGGCTCCTTGGAACAATATAAAAGCACTAATCACCCAGGACAGCTGACACCCAGCGCCTCACACATACACACACTAGACTTCACAGTCGCACGCACACACCCACACGCACACACACACACACACAGATCTGAGGATTGCCTGGGTTGGAAGGAGAGGAGCTGCCCAGACAAGACTCACAGGTCTGGCTGGGCTAGAAAACAAAGTCTGTGTTTTGTCTATGGGCAGCGAACGCTCGGGGGCTGAAAGCCGCTTCTCTCTCTCTCTCTCTCTCTCTCTCTCTCTCTCTCTCCAACACAAACATGCGCGTACAGTCGGGTGCCCGCACGCACAAAGGGGCGAGCGAGCATGCACACACATGACGACTTGAAAGGCAGTTACAGAGGCAACAACTGGGGAAGGGAAAAACCAAGGAACCTCTGGACTTCATGGGCTTTAGTATATACAGGGAATCAAACACACATGCTGATGCTGGAACACAAACCACATAATGGATCGGGTGTGCGCGCACACACACACAGAATCTCTCTCTCTCGCTCGCTCTCTCCCTCTCACACACACACACACAGAAAGACACACACGTGCACACACAAAAGTGTCTTCGGGAATGTGACCTTTTCCCAAAAGCCTCCCTTTCCTGCCCTGGCTCACCCCCTCCCCCTCTGGCTGTGTGAAGACTGAAGGGGTCAAGGGTCAGGTTTTGGGGGGCTGGAGATTAGGTTTCACATGACTGAGCACCTTTGTTGAGGCAGGCCGGCGAAAAGGAAACGTCCAGGAGGGTAGCCGTGTCTGTCTGAGGGGGTGGAAGAGAGAGCCGGGGGGGAGGGGCGGCGGGTGAGATGGATTGGGGTGTGTTTGTGTGTGTGTGTGTGCGCGCTGGTGGTGGGGGTGGGGTTGGGGTTCAAGGTTTAAGTTGAAGTTTGCTCGGGCGGAAGTTGAAGTGCAAGAGCGAGGAAGGAGGAAGCGGCAGGACAGACAGACAGACCGACAGAGGGACAGACAGGACAGACAGACAGACAAGCAGACAGACAGACAGACCGACAGAGGGACAGACAGGACAGACAGGCAGGCAGACAGACAGACAGACAGACAAGCAGACAGACAGACAGACCGACAGAGGGACAGACAGGTCAGACAGGCAGACAAGCAGACAGACAGACAGACCGACAGAGGGACAGACAGGACAGACAGACAGATGGGGGAGGAGCGGGGAGGAAAAATGTACGGGTATAAAAATAAAGTACAGGACAGGAATCTCCTCACCCACCCACACTCCTCACCTCTTCCACCCTTGACTCCCCCCATGACCCCCCCCCCCCCCAGGCCGGGCCGACCAGTGTCCCCACTGCTGCTGCTGCTGCTGCTGCCGCCACTGCTGCTCTCCCTCATGACCACACAGCGAGAAGAAAGCACCGGCCGAAATAGTCAACTGGGATCCCAGCAGAATCCCCCTCCCCCCAGCCGCTCTCCACCACCACCACCACCACCACCACCTCCACCTTTCTTCTTCTCCCCCCTCCTTCCCCCGCCCGCTGCTTCGCCCTCGCAGCATCCAAGTGGTCGCCTGCCCTGCGAGACAGTGTGTGTTCAAACTGGCAGGGAGAGAAATCTTGGCAGCGGCCCACATTACCTCGCCTGTGAAGTATGGCTTTAAACGTCTGTGTGTGTGCGAGCAACTTTTCTACCCTTCCCCACCCCCCTCACCACCAACCCCACCACCACCGCCTCCTCCTCCTTGACTTCTCCGGCCCAGGGAAGAGAGAGAGAGAGAGGGAGAGAGGGAGAGGGATTTTAATGACGTGCAACAGTTTTCAGCTAAATGAGTCACAGAGGTTGGACTGGTACGGCTGATGGCTTCCAGATAAGGTGCAAACTTTGACCCCACCCCTTCCCCACCCCTCCCCCACCACTACCGAGTTAAAAAAAAAAAAAAAGCAAGGACAGGCGGCCGAAGGGTGGTGGTGGGTGGGGGTGGGGGGGCATAAAGGAATGTCTTGAATGCCAGGACAGCCGAAAACTGAGTGGACTGCAATCAGATACGATCCGCCGCCCGCCGCCGCCGCCGCCGCCACCACCGTCGCCACCACCGCCTTGGTCATTGATCTCCCAGAGTTCCACGGTCCCCCAGCAGCCTGTCGCACGAGTGGGTCAGCGCGACACCCGCTAGCCTGTCCGGCTATGGACGGGCCGTGTGTGCGTGTTTCTGGGCCTCCGGGAAGTGGGCTTCCTCTGGCACGCTGCAGGGTTAGCAGGGAGGGACGGAGGGAGGAACTGAGGGTCGGCAAGGGCGAGCGAGCGGAGGTGAGGCAGGGCGACGGGGTCGGCCGCTCTGACCTTGAACCTGCCGGGCGTGGAGCTCAGCGTGGCACCGTGTCGGAGCTGCTGAGAGCCGCCGCTGCCAAAAAACTGCGCTTTTACATGAAGCATGTGGGGATTTATAGCATGTGGACATGTTGCTCAAGAGCATATGTGTGTGTGTGTGTGTGTGTGCGTGCGCCTGCAACGCGTCCATGCGTCAGCTATGCCGTTGCACGCTCATGGTCATATTTTCGCGGCGTCGCTCTCCTCCAGGTGCAACGCCGCCGGCAGACTTTATATGGCCAGTAAAACAGGGTCATATTATCAGCGGCCTTTGACTTGTGTGTACTTTTCTAGTGCACCTGCGTGTTTACGGTCCTGCGGATAAAGAGGCAAAGTTCATCCTCTGCCCTCTTTCTGTCACTCCTTCTCAGAGTCATGAAAGGCTGGACAGTAACTCAGCACATATTGCCTCCCCCCCGCCTTCCGTATTGTTTTTTGTTTTTTTTAGTAGCTATGATATTATCAGATGGTCATCAACGTAGTAACCAGTACATCTATTTGTATCTACACAGGATTTTTTTATTTGTCCCGACTTCTCCACTAAATACTTCATATTTTAAAAAATGCAGTAGACTTCACGCAGAAAGAAAAAGAAGAGGCGCAAAGGTGTTTGTTAGCATTGCAAGTAAATGTTGTTTTACTAGCTGGCTGGCCGCTAGCTGGCTGACTTCGAACAGCATTGTATTTAAATCAGGCATGGACGTCAGGGTGCGTGTTTGGTTGATAGTGCTTGAAAGCACAACGCTAAAAAACAAAAAATCTTAAAGCCACATGGCAAAGTTGGTGTAACAGCGTCAGGGGCTAGCATGCGGGCTAACATGCCCTGCGTCAGTGAACGGCGGCTTGTTTTTATCTGGCGGTGATGTTGCTGTAAAGCTTACTTCCACTGTCTGTTCCTAAAAAGTAGCACAAAATGAAGAAAAAAAACGTCTGGTAACCAGAAAATAGCAGCACTTTGAGTGATTTTGTTACAACTACTTTGTTAAAATTAGTGTCCCCGCTGAACGAGTGCGCTGCATAGTTTAGTGATAGAATGAGAAATGAGCCACCTCCCCTCAGACCTCAGAAGGACTTTATCTATCAAGAGATGGATGGACGCATTTTAAAAGTGAGTGCAATGAGAAGTTGAAAAACAAAAGCAGTTTGAGAACTGGGCCTGAGTTGACACGAGCATCATCAGCCCCCCCGAAAAATTACTTTTAGAGCGAACGAGTCGACGGCGCCGTCGTTACTCTTGTCTGGTATATTTGACGCTGCGGTTGAGTCAATTAGCTCACGCTAATAAATCTTGAAACATAGAAAAGTGTTTGTACAGCGTTGCCGCATTGCACTTTGCAAACTCAATGGCCAGCGAACCATTATGTCACCAAACGGGACGATTTAAAGTCCAGCGTCGCTAAAGTGGAACAGACTTTTTTTCTTTTTCTTTTTTTTTTTTTTGCTAGGGTGGTGGAGGTGGTGGTGGAGGGGGAGGATTCCTGCCTGACTACAGTTCACAGAGTGTTTATCTCGCCAATAACTTTTTAAACTCACCTTAACCTTTCATGTGCGCTCCCATACGTGTGTCCCTCCGCGTGTTTATATATAATAAAGGTGAAGCCGGCGGTGCCGACCCTCCCTGTGGGGCCCCGCCGAGCCCTCTGAGCCGCTCCAGCTGTTGCAGGGGTGACAGGGGCTAAGACCGGCCCAGGCTGTGGGGCCGAGAGGTTCAAGCGCAGTTTCTGGAAAGTTCTGAGAATTGCAGCGCCGCTCCTGGTTCACGGCTGGTTCACTCCTGAGGCCCGGGAGGTCACAGGGTGGAGGCGGCTGGGGGAGGGGCGGGGGTCGGGTGCAGGGCCATGGTCACATGCCTGACCTGTCAGAGTGACCCCTTCCAACCCTGCACATATTTCCTCCTGCCGGCAGCGTTTACAGTTCTGGTGTTTGGAATTCTCTTAGTCCCAATTGTGACTAAGCCTAATTATTTTATTGAAGACCGAGTATTTTAAAAAAATCTAATTTCAAACTACGCTGATGACACACTTACTTTATTATAAATGTCTGTGTTTTGGTCTGGCATGGTTGATTTGCCAGAAAAAATGTCTGTTTAGCGGTCTAGTAAACAGCATTTTTACTCTCTGTCTACTAGCTCTGTTTACTGGGTACATATAGAGACATATAGAGCATAGAGCATTCCCCCCAAAACTCTTTTTGCTCTTATATTGTCATTCATACTCAGTTTTCAAGGATTTAAACAGAGACGTTAGATCTTGTAGCTCTCCAAAAAGCACATTTAGCCCTGTGTTGACAGCCTCCTGCAAAAACCTTTTATGCTTTTAAATGAAACCGATGCTTTGTTGGACCATGCAGATGTTTGGAAGGGCACAAACTCAAGGGTGGTCTGCAGAACCAATACCTAGCTGACCGGGGGAAACCTGGAACTGGTGCCAGTGCCCTTTGTGACATCATGAAGGGCAATTGTTCACATTTTTTTATGCACTGAAAACTCATTCTAATAACAAGTTTAGGGGGAGGGAGTGCCAGCGATACTCTGCAGAGTATCACAGGCAGGATACAGACTGACAAAATCAAAACAAACAATCAGTAGAATAAATGTTAGAATATATCCGCCTCTAAAGCTTTATTCTATGACTCTCCGAGCACCTTTGTGAAAATGCACTTTTCAAATCCACTGGGTCTCTTTAGTTCTCTGTCCAGATAATGTCTCACTTTCCCGTTTTTCCGCAGCGTCGGCTCAACACGTGAGAACCCGGCGGGCGGGATGAAGGTCGCAGTTGTCCAAACGACTCCGGGGGGTCGCGGCAGAGCAATCGACTCTCTTGGTCCGGGCCGCCTGCGATACCCGGGTCTTCGTGGGGCCAACCGGTGGTCTTTAGTGGAGACACATTCATTGTGGGCCTCCGCAGCTTACAAAGCGCTTGTCAGTCATTGTGCTGAAGTTGTGTTGTTTTCAATGCGCCGCGCTCAGCAGCACAGCTGTCGTCAAAAGGACCCAAGGCTGCTGCGGCCCCGGGCTGAAAGAAACAAACAAACAAAGCCGTAAAACAAGAAAATGGAAGACAAAAAACAACAAAAAAACCAGAGCGGGAGAGCGAGGGAGAGAGGGGGTCACAAATAACGAGGGCACAAAAACCATCTTGTCGGATTGCACCTTAGGAGTCTGTCTTGAGGAGGAGTGAGGGGTGAGAAGCTTGTGAGCGGCCCCGGGGGCCACAATGGGCAGCGGCCCCTCCTGTGTCGCTGTTCGCCGGGGCCCTTTGGATGAACTTGTCTCCTTTCAGCTGGCGCTCTTATGCCCAGGTGTATCCTTGTGTGTGTGTGTGTGTGTGAGCGGGTGTGCTTGTGTGTGTGTGTGTGTGTGTGTGTGTGTGTGTGTGTGTGCGTGCGTGCGTGCATATGCACCCGCAGGCAGCCCTGACATCTCTTTGGCCCCAAGTGCTCCATTGAAAATAAGACGGAGAGCGGAGCGAATGAAAGCAGATAAAGTGCAAAACAAGGATGAGAGGAGGAATAAAAGAAGAGTGGCTTCCTTGCTTTTCAGGCCAAGGACAATGTTCGGCCTTTTCTCCCACGCTCTGCACAGCGCTCGCTCGGGCCCCGCCGGTCGGTCCGCCGAGTGGCCGAGACCGTCGCCATATATATATATTTTTTTAATACAATAACAGGCAGCGCAACTTCATTTGGTTTCTTTTTCTTTCTATTTAGAATCGTGAGTCGATAAAAGGAGCAAAAAAAAAAACTAAAATGAATCGTGTGTGAGGGCAACGTAGGTTCTCAGCGTGAAGGACGTGTCATTGAAAATAAAAATCCACACATTGACAAAAAAATTGTCCCACAGATGACTCATTGGACGCTGTCCCCACCCACCACCACCCACCTCACCGCTTAATAAACGCGGCCATAACAGCGAGGGCTAATATCGCGCCCGTGCTCTCCCAATATTGCAATCATCGCGCCGATCTCCAGGGTTTGGTAGCCGGCCAGCCGGCCATCCAGACAGGCCGCTGAATGGCTCGGTGCCAAGGCCAATTGAGAGGTGCTGCTGCGCCGGAGAGCCAGAGGGGAGATGGTCATCCATTATTCATCACTAAGCCAAATAATCCCCAACAGAATTGGTCTGGTCTTGTCTGGCCCAACGGTCGGGGGGGAATGGATGGGATGGTCCGGGGGGCGAGAGGGGAGGCTTTCTGGGGCTGACGGGTGAGGGTGGGGGGAGTGAGTAGTGGCAGGTTTATGGTTTTTTTTTTTAAAGTTTTTTTTTTAGGAGAGAGGTTTAGTAGGGTTTTTTCAGGGGGGGGAGACGAAACGGGGCAGCGAGCTCTCTGTAAAGGGGTGGCGGTGGGCGGGCGGGGGTCTTTGAGGATTAGATGCAAATATGTCTTTGATAGCTTTCACAGTCTGGGAGTCCCATTCTGTTTATGGATATTCATATTAAGTCTAATCTTTGGAAACAATCCCTGGCACGGAGGAGCGAGGGGCTGCCGGGAGCAGCAGGGGGTTCTGGGGGGGATGAAACGGGTCTGAAAGGGCTCTCCTCTGACCCAGATCAGGGCCCGCAACAAAACTTATGCTCGGGTGTGTCTGTCTGTGTATGCGTGTGTGTGCGCGTGTGTGTGTGTATCTCCTCCTGACCAACAACTAGGTGACCGTCTAATCAGCTTAGACCTCTCAATGGCCAGCTTAAAGGCATAAACACAAACACATGCAAAGATATAAACGCATACAGACACACACACACACACACACTCATACTCACACACACACACACACTCACGCACACACACACACACGCAGGCTGAGACAAAGTGAATTGGCTCCGTCTGGATCGCACACCGATCGCTGAGACTCAGACTCAACACGGCCTTCACTCTTCCCTCCGTTCTCGCCCTATCTGCGTGTCCTGCGATGGTCACTGTTATGTCTGTGTGTGTGTGTGTGTGTGTGTGTGTGTGTCGCTCTCAGCCACTTTCAGAGACGCAGTCGACAGCAGTCAACACAAAACCTCCGCCCAAGGTGACGCCCTGGCACAGAGAGCCCAGGGGTCAGAAAGCACCGGTTCGCCGTGACCCGGCGGGACGCGAGACAAATCAACTCTAGCAAAGGCACTGGGCGGTGTTGCTCTAATGTGTGTGTGTGTGTGTGTGTGTGTGTTTTTTGTTTGTCTTTTTTCAAAATTGCTTTAAACCCAAGGATTTGTGAACCGCAGCGTCGGAGCGAATTAAAGATGCAACACTGGCCACAAACTGAAGGAAAAGAAGTGAGACTTCTGCCAGCGATGTTCCGCATTTCAAAGGGCAGCGACAACACGGCCCACACAACTCAGTGCGACAGTGTGTTCCGTCCCGCTGGAGTCAGTGGTCGGAGGTCGGGGTCACTCCTCCTCTTTGGGAGCAACTCAGGAGGGAGGAAACTCCGCGTGGCCGTTCTTCACACGGCACCAGGTGAGCAGCCTGTCAGTCGCGCAGCAACACGCCCTCTTCCCTGCATACTGTACTTCCTGCACCCTAGCATGTGACTGGACGCTGGTCGATTAAGGGAGGGGCTCAGCGAAGGGGTCGCTCATGTTACCTCAACATGTTCCCCACAGCTGCGTTTTAATCAGACGACAAATTAAATGCTCACAAGTGGACAGTAAATCCATTTTATATTCACTCATATGAAGTAATGAAGAAATGATAATAACAGTCTGTTTGGCTCAAACCAAAGAAGGACACGTCATGGACGTCAGGTGTCGCCGACAGGCTCATTACCTCAGTCGGTCGGCGGCAAGAGTGATTTGACAAACGAGCGGCAAATGAAACTTTACGAACCGTCCGACGACATCGTAAAATATTAAGGACTGTGTTGCAGCTCCAGCGCGAGTGTCCCCGTCTCTGAGGCACGCACACACACACACACACACACACACACACACACACACACACACACACACACACACACACACACACAGATCTGTGGCAAAATTGTCAACTGCACTTTTCATCTGTGTGTGCAGCTACAAGTTGCCAGTGAATCAACTCGGAGAGGAAACTTGGCGCAGTTTTGGTGGGAACTGCAGGACGACTCATCCCCGGGCGGCGAGGTGGAGCGACCAGACACCACGGGTCCCTCCCCCGCCCCCACCCGACACCCCCACCCTCCCTGCCTCGCAGCAGGTCAGAGAGCAGGGGGGTGAGGGAGGGTTTTGTTCTCTTCCTCCTCCTCCTCCTCCTCCTTGCCCCCACCCACCACCACCACCCCCAGGCCCAGCTGGTCTCAAGGCCTCCACCCTTCCTTCAGCAGCTTCCCTCCCCCATCTTTCACTCTGCTGTCCTGCCCGGCTGCAGGTCGGGAGGTTCACGAAGGACGTGGCGGCGGGAGTTCCCTTCTGCAGCCGCCGTAACACTGTTTGTCTGCATGTGTGTGTGTCTGTGCATGTGTGTGTGTGTGTGTGCTCACATTTGGGTATAGTGGTGGTGGTGGTGGAGGAGGGAGATCTCCAGGGACATCAGGGGAAAAGGAAGCGAGGCAGACACAAGATCTTCTCACCCCCCAAAAAACACGACAACCGACACTTTCAGACGTGTCGCACACGTGTTGCTCCGCAACTCCCCCCCCCGAGCTAAGAAAACCAGCAGCTTGGCGGGTGGATGGATGGACGGACGGACGGACGGACG
Source organism: Thamnaconus septentrionalis (assembly GCA_009823395.1). Lineage (NCBI taxonomy): Eukaryota > Metazoa > Chordata > Actinopteri > Tetraodontiformes > Monacanthidae > Thamnaconus > Thamnaconus septentrionalis. The sequence continues at coordinate 18,169,784 of CM020501.1, read as the reverse complement.
GAGGGGCTGCGGGCGATTGTTGTTTTGGCGGCGGCGTGTTCAGCCGCTGCAGCTATTTACATGACGAGGAGACAAAACAGAGACCACAAAGGCCGACCGACGCTTTCCATTTGAATGTGCTGGCCCTCGTCTTTCCAGAGGGAGGGGTGTGTGTGTGTGTGGTGGGTGGGGGGGGGTGGAGGTCTGACCAGCGTGCAAGCAATTCTCTCAGAGCACCTCACCCTCCTCCCTTCCTGTCTCCCCCCCACCACCACCCCACTTTAGCAGCACAGCTAAAGCTTCTTCTGGTGCGTTTGTGTGTCACATTAAAGCCAGTTTGTAGCGTTTGAAAGTGAGTCGACAGCACTGCTGCATCCTGCCATGCATGCATGTGTGTGTGCGTGTGTGTGTGTGTGTGTGTGTGTGTGTGTGTGTGTGTGTGTGTGTGTGTGTGTGTGGAGTGGTGGGGTTCGGGGATCCTGGGACCCCTTTTTTCCCAGACATGCGCTGACCTTTCCAACCAGACAGGGATAAAGGGACAGAGTGGGAGGGGGGAGGCCACGAGGGCACTGGCGTGGATGTGTGTGTGTGTGTGTGTGTGTGTGTGTGTGTGTGTGTGTGTGTGTGTGTGCGCTCATTGCTACGCTTGTGTGCGGGTGATTTAGTGCCTGCATCCGTGTGTGTGTGTGTGTGTGTGTGTGCGTGCCAGTTGATACTACAGACCTCTGAACGGTCCACACGTGCACACACACACACACACACACACACACACACACAACCCCAGTCCTGCTGAGTTTGGCTGGGTGAACTCCCTGCCTCACCCTTTCCCTTCCCTTCCCTCCCATCCTCTCTCTCTCTCTCTCTCTCTCTCTCTCTCTCTCTCTCTCTCCCCAGCTCTCCCTCCCTCTCTCTCCCTCTCCCTCTCTCTCTCTCGTCCTTTGTCGGCCCGAGTCATTGTGCCGCTCCTCGCTCCCCCCGCGGTGCTCTGTATGCAAAAAAGGTGGCGCTCTGAGGGCTCGCCAGCTCCGGACCCTTGCAAATCAATTTGTCTGTGGAAGGAGCGAGGGGGCAAGGGAGGTGGGATGGGGATTGTTGGGTGGAGGTGGGTGGGGGGGTAGCGGGGTCGGGGGTGGGGGTGTGCGGCTGGGTGAAAAGGAGCGAGGTATGCAACTCTGCCTCTTGAAAACAATGTCATGGTCTCCGGCTCTCTCCACGATTTTAAACCAATGAGGAGGCTTTTCACTAAAGCCAATTAGCACAGACGGAGCGGCTTAAAATGAAAAAAAAAAAAAAAGATAGAAAGAAAAAAAATTGCGCGCTGGACAGAGTCTCTGCAGAGATTGCAGCATTTTGTCAGACAATAAAATAAGAAAAAATGTGAATATTGACATTTGGATGCCCCCTTTCTTTCTTTCTTTCTTTCCCTCCGTTGTTATCATTTGAATGTTTGTTTGCTGACATGCCTTATTTGGCCGCTGTCAGTCAGGAACAAAAGCGAGGAGGTAAATCCAGACTGACCCGGCCGTTCGGGGAGGAGGCGCAGACATTGATTGCGGTGGTCCCGGCGCTCCCTCCGGGTGCAGACAGGACTCTCCCCAAAGCACACAGGGCTTGAGAGGCTCCGTGCTCGGCTGGAGCGGCCGTGATCAATACCTGTCACTTCTGTCTGGTCTGGACACATCTCGCCAAGGCAGCCCCCCACAAAACTCCCTCCCAACCCCCGAAGCCCCCTCCCCTACTCTGCTCACACACACACACACACACACACACACACACACACACACACACACACGCATAGATGCAAACAAGCAGGCTTATGCACACATGAGAGCGGTCAATTATAAATAGGAGCCCCGACATACAACGACAAACGAGTGCAACCATGCAAGCGTGCAGACAAATACATAGAGCTGCAATAGCAGATGCGTCTTGATGCACACACACACACACACACACACACACACACACACGCATACATGCACGCACGCACACACTGGTGTGACAGAAGGGGTCAGACAGGGCATTCAGAGCCAGACACCAGTCTTCTTCTCCGGGGTCAGACCACAAGGCCAAGGTCTACTCCCAGTGACCCCCAGTGACCCCCAGTGACCCCCAGTGGCCCCCTTCAGACCCCCGGGTTCAGGGAATCATGGGAAATGCTCAAAGGGGAAGTAAATGAGTTTGAATGCGGGCCGGGCGACGTTCAAGATTTAGGGGCATCTAATGGTGAGAAAGCAGATTGCGGGCGGCGCGAGCGAGTGTTTTATGGCGTCACGCTCCATCTCACGTCTTGAAAAAAAAAAAAAAAAAAACTAAACTAAACCCTGAGTGGACCCGTCTGAGCCGCTGCAGCAACGCCGTGATGTCATAATAAACAAACGGGGCCGGCTGCTAACAAGTGGACACGGTTGGCATCTAACTGGGATTGTTTATTACTACTGAGTGACAACGCAGCAGTGAAACGGATGCTTGTAAAAACTGTGCATTTTAGTTGTGAATGCTCCAAAAAAAATTTTTTTTTGTATTAATTAGTCAGATGTTTATTTGGCTGCGCTTGATGTTCACATTAACCCACTGCTCCGCACAGGCCGTCCTGCTCTTTTATCTAAATACGAATGCTACATCTAAATGATAACTGCATGAATTTACAGGGACTTGATCTCATCAAATGCACACACACACACACACACACACACACACACACACACACACACACACACATTGGTTTTTGATAACATTTCATAGCATAGTACACATGGGGCTCTTTAGCGCAACCAGCAGTCATTTGGCTGTAGTGGCAAAAACAAACACCCAACGAATTGACTTCACAATGAACAGGAATCAGACCGTGTGTGTGTGTGTGTGTGTGTGTGTGTGTGCGTGCGTGTGAGTACGTGAAAACTCGGGGTCAATTCCGTGGCTCCGTTCAAACAAACTCCTCCCTTTTTCCTCGCCGTTTGTTCTGCACTTTCTCACTCCCAGCCTCCGCCCCCGCCCCTCCCCTCTCTCTCTCTCTCTCTCGTCCTCTCCCTCCTGTCCTCTTACTCAAGAGACCCTTTGCTCTGCCCAGGCACGGCGATAAGGGAGTGGAAGGGGCAAGTTTACCGCCACAGATAAGCTGTAATTGCAGGGTAATAAAAAGATCAGCGGAAGGAGAAGAAGAAGAAGACGAAGACAGTATAGAAGTAGAAGGAGAAGGAGAAGGAGAAGGAGAAGGAGAAGAGAAGAGAGTCAAAGAGGCAGGGAAGCAGCGGTGGGAGCCAAGTGATTGATGTGATCTGCGGGTCCTCGGCCGCACCGACGGTTATCAGCCGGGGCTCCAACCTTTCGGCTGGTTGCCGTCACGTACGTGCCTCGGGCGGAGGGGCCGGTGGCCGCTGCTCAGACAATCAGCCGGCAGCCTTGACCCCCTCCGATAAACAGCGGCCGCCGAGCAACTCGCTGAACAATCACTTCTCTGTGCCGCGCCGTCGCTCAGGGCTCCTGTAAAACGCCGCTTATTAACATACGGACATCGGGTTCACAAACATAAAACCAGCTGCTCCACTTCTGGACAGCATTTTTTTTCCTTTCCGCCGAAGTCGTAAAACTAGAAAAAGTCGCTGCGGTGGCTGTTTTTTTTTTCTTTCTTTTTTTTTCTTACCACCCTCCGCCTGCGTAAAACACAGTGGTCTTACATCATATTGTTCTCGGAGATACTGTACAGCCCCTGATGTTGGAAAAAAATAATGTTTCAGCATGAAAAAAGTTGAAAACTGAACTCATTTAGCAAGTTTGTAATTTGTACTAAGCGTTGCCATGAAATTTTCACATTGAGATCAAAGCTCTGAAGTGGTTATAAGGATGAAAAACATCTCTCTCTCTCAATTCATAGCCTGTATTTGTTTTTCATGGGTTTACACAAGGACGGACGGTTTCCTCTGTCATGGCTTAAAAGTGGCCGGTGAATTGCGAGTTGTTTATATATAAATGCGATTTCACGTCACCAGCAGCTATCTGACTGACTGTTTTCCATATATGGTCTACGACCTGTCTGACCTCTGACCCCTGACATCCACAAGGCCTTCTCCCCTGCAAAGCTGCTGGTCACCGGGTAATTTTTTTCTTTTTTTTTTTTGGGACCATCTTCTGTCAACCCTGGAGACGGTTGTGTTGTGGTGATAATCCAGCAGGATCAGCAACGACATCAACCTCGTTCACCACGTTCACGGTCACTGAAACTCCTGTTGTCCGTCCCCACTCTGACGCTCGCTGTCAACTTCACCGCGTCCAAGCACTGAGTTGCCCCCAAGTGACTGGCTGGTGTCTCGCTCGGGCACTAAAGGCCTGAAAAAACATTGAGAAATGGAGCAGAGACGCGGCAAGACGCAGATTTTTTTTTTTTCTTTTTCTTTTACACTTCTTTCAAAAGTTGGTCGCAACAAGTTCCGGCCAAAGCTTCTCCTTGACCGCCGCCATTCTTTCAAGAGTTGGAATGTTTAAGCCACCTTTGCTTCTTTATTTTAATCTAAATAAAGAGTGGATTTTACAGAAAGCTCCTTATCTCCGCCCAGAGCTCTGTACACACCATCTGCACTGGAAAATGTCTTTCTTCTGTGAAATAAGAGGGGAAAAAAAGAATCGTCTTAGCTTTCCTTCGAAATAAAGAGCTGTAAAAATAAGTCTTTTGAAAGCCGCTATTTACTATTTAAAAAAGGAATGAAGAGCGAATAGTTAGAAGTTTAAACGTCAAGTGTCAGCAAGCCGAGCCAAAGCTGCTTGAGATGATGAATGGAGCCGCGTCGTGTTCGATTTATGCAGAAAAAAGGAACAAAGCATGAATAAATCCCACTCGGTTTTTTTGTTTTTTGTTTAACTATGGCGTATTTTCACTCAGGATGTGACACCAGCTGAAAGGCAAGTTGTGCGAGCGGCAGCTTTACCGTTGGCGCACTCGGTGACCACCAGCGCTTACTTCCTTCCTCCCTGCTGCCCCGGGGAAGAGTGTGTGTCCTGTTACTCTGTCTGCGGGGTCTCTGTGTGTGTGTGTGTGCGTGTGCGAGTGTGTTTTCAGTCACACTCCACCAGTCGCATGAGGTCAGGTGAGATTGCGTCTGGTTCCTGATTCCGGGAAAGAGTGGACAGCTGCAACGTCTCACGCAAATACCGTGATGTGAAACACACACACGTTTAAATACACAAACAGCGCTCGTTATCTACTTCTTCTTTTTTTGGTTTAATTTTTTTTTTTTTTTTCCAACTCGGCATAAGACTCCATAATGATGCAGTGCAATAAGAGCTGATTATCAAACTTTCAATCTTTTCAGTCTACACCAGTCTGCTGCTCTGAAAATTAAAAGCTGTCATCTGACATTAATTAATGTGAAAAAGTCGCACAGTCTCGCCATCCTGAGTTGCGGTTTCAATTAAAAAAGTCTGACAGTTTTGGGCAATTTCACATGGTCAGACGTGTCATAGGGCTGCGTCGAGCTAACTTTGTAATTGTGTGACACAAAGTGACACAAATCAATCCATCAACACGATGTCAACAACCTGGTGTTTTACATTCAGTCAAGAAGATTAAACATCACTAAAAAGACTGAAATGCAGTGCCACAGCACAGCTGGGTGTGAGGCCATTGTCAAAAATAAATAAATCAGTCAATACATAAATAATATTCAAGGTTTGAGTTTAGAAAGGGCAGTGATTGGTGTGTTTATCTTCCTCCAGGGTCTGAAAAAGTCCCGTCACCACCAGGACCCACGATCTGCACTTTGACCTCTGGACTGGATGACCTCAGTGGCTGCTGCTGCTGCTGCTGCTGCTGCTGCTGCTCTGCTCTGCTGCTCTGCTCACCAAGACCTGAAAACTTCTGATAAATACAGATGAAACAAAGATTAAAGTGTTAAAATTGAAGTAAGATAGTGAGTAGAAAGTGACACATCCATGACTTGGAGAAAGGAAAACATCAAACACAAAGCGCATGGCAGTCTTGAAACAGTTGAAGCAGGAAGGCTGGGACCAGAATCTTCACGTCTTGGCTTGAAACTGGGCAGCAAGCAACTGAAGCAGTAACATCAGTGGCAGCTGTGTGATTCTGCCCGTTAAAAATCATTAGAATGTGTAGTGATTATTTTTAGCCTGTTGTATTCATTTAAAGGAGTTAGCATATAGCGCTGCTGTAGCTGATGATGATGAGAGAAGAAGTTGCATTAAAAGTACCTGTTCTGTGTTCTGTTTTCTGTATCACCACCATCAGGTGTGAAAGCATCTGGGTGACAATTGCGTTGTGCATAACAGCTGCGCACACTTTTTTTTTTTTTTTTCCCCGCCACAAGGGATTAACAGATCATTTCAAAAAAGGTTTTGATTTCAGTTTCGGTTGAGTTGTGAGGAACACAACGTTGCACATCAGGTGACAAACTCTCTAAGCCCCACATTGCAAACCTCAGTGCTTCCGGCTAGC
>CM020501.1:18128360-18160860 GCA_009823395.1 Thamnaconus septentrionalis | reverse complement strand
ATGCACAGGCAGGCAGGGAGGCAGGCAGGCAGGCAGGGAGGCAGGCAGGCAGGCAGGCAGGCAGGGAGGCAGGCAGGCAGGCAGGCAGGCAGGCAGGCAGGCAGGCAGGCGGGCGGGAAGGCAGGCAGGCAGGCAGGCAGGGAGGCAGGCAGGCAGGGAAGCAGGCAGGCAGGCAGGCAGGCAGGCAGGCAGGCAGGCAGGCGGGGAAGCAGGCAGGCAGGCAGGCAGGCAGGCAGGCAGGCAGGCAGGCAGGCAGGCGGGGAAGCAGGCAGGCAGGCAGCCCTCCTTTGCCGCCTCTCTTCCTTCCTCTGCTGTGTGGCGATGTGCTGCTGCTCTCTGATCTCAGCCAGGATCAGGTCCAAGGATCTCACCCCAGAGACACAATTATCACACTGGGCTAAATGCGCCGCCCACGAGCCACGGTCGCCATCAAAAGCACTCCACGCTCTCGCTCCCAACCTCTTCTCAGCCTTTCTCTCTCCATTATCTCTATGTTTTATTCACACGCGCTTTGCTGGGTATTTTTTTTTTTTTTTTTTGGAGATGTTTTTTTCCTTCTTCCTCCGAGTTCGTCTTCCATCCCTCCATCAACCGTTTTCCTCTGTAATTACGAGCAAAACATGTGAGCCCTCATTTTTTTTAAAAAAAACAACAAAAAAACAGAATGATGAACTCTCAATAAAAGAGAAGCACAGAATGGAAATGACATTTATTCAACATTTATATTCCACATTTGTAATTAAAGGAAGGGTGACAAAGTGCTCAAGTGGATTCGATGATTCCCTTTTAGGATCTTTACTGATCTAAAGTGCGAGAGGAGTCATGACAGAAAATCAGTGGCTCAACGATTCTGAACGGTATGTAGCCGTGCATGGAGAAAAGAGGGAAGAATAATAGAAAAGTCAGAGATCCAATAGTGGGAACCAACCTCTGCAAAATAAATCGATTATTAAAAAATTGACATTTCAATGACCACAGGTGCAGATGTGGCAGTGGCAGTAAGACACTGACTGGACGCTTTATCTTATCACAGCAGCTACCTTATAAAAGTGTAAACCTGCCAGAAGTGATGGACTTGATTCACACAATGCGTGATGAATTTGCGGTTGCATTTTTGTACATTTAAAAGAAAAGAACACCACCTTGAATATTTTGGCAAATCTATCGTTGGGAACTGGACGGGGGTCAGAGGTCAAGTGGGTTGCGTCGGCCAGAGTGACGTTCCAGCAAAGAAATTAGCCCCATGGCGACTGTTGACAACTTCAAACTGCAGACGGTCCTCACGGCGGACGGACGGTTGGCACAAAGCCCTCCCACCTCCCTCCTTGCCTCTATCCCTTCCTCCATCCCTCCGTCCCTCCCTCCGTCGCCCCGTCCGTCCGTCCAGCAGGCAGGCAGGCAGGCAGGCAGGCAGGAGTGTGAGCGAGCTGTTGATTTAGCTGTAAGCAGGAGGATTAAACGGCTCATTGCTGGGGCGAGGAGGGGAGAAGGTGTGAAGCCATCAGCTCCCCTTCCCTCCCTCCTCCCTCTGTCCCACTCTGCCTCCGTCTCCCCTGGAAGGTGGGGAGGGAGGGGGGAGAAAAAGGCCATTGGGGCTGAACAAACAAATCACATGGCCATCAAACGCTACTCACCACTGCTGCACTGGGACTTCATTCAGACGGCGTTTTACTGGTGTCTGCACTCTGCTCATGCCCACATCCAAAAACACACACACACACACACACACACACACACACACACACAGGAACATACACACTGCAAGTCTCCCCATCAACATGACAGTGGTTTTACAAGTCCCCACAGTGTGAAGTCTCTTATTCCCCAAGTAGCACTAGAACGTCAGCTGTACCAGAATGTGTGTGTGTGTGTGTGTGTGTGTGCTTGTGTGCGTGTGCACAGGGAGACAATCAACTATTGAACCGCCGCCGCGACTCCCAGGTTGGGCCAGCGGGGGGGCGGGGAGGGTGAGGAGGGGGGAGGCGGGTGAGGGTCGACGTCGATAAAGCTCGTAAAAGCGGCTGTGAAAGTTGTAACTGATTTGTAAAGGGAAGTCGGTGTCAACTCCCTTTAAAGTTATGGCCCATTTAAAGGAGAAGTGCGCGTAAACGTGGCGAGGATGCACCTTGCAGGCCGTCCAAGATTGATGGCAGGGGGAGGAAAACCTGAAAACGGTCGTTAAGCTCGCAAACCCTAAGCTGCGCATAACTGCTGTGCGTGTGTGTGTGTGTGTGTGTGTGTCTGCGGTCGCCTGTGCAGCCACCTGCCTCGTGACAGAGAAAGCTTAAGCTGGCATTCTTTGTCTTTTGGGGGATTTTTTTTGGGGAAATATTAAAAAAACAAAAAAAAAACAGTCTTTTTCGCTTTCATGTTCTCGCATCTTCGCCCCTCGGTTCGCCGCTAAATGTCACCCTTCCTCTTTAAAACACAAACAAAGCCAGCCGAGTCTAGCATTAGCCCGCTGTTTGAAATGGCTGCGAGCCCTCAGAGGGGAGACCCGGCAGCGGAGGGAGAGCGAGAGTGTTTGAACATGTGTGTTTATACAAAATGTGCAAAAATAGTAAAAAAAAAACAACAAAAAAACCCACAAAACACCAAAAAATCAAATGGAAAGTATCAGGGTGATGATGGCAGCTGCTGTCGGATTTTAAAGGGCCGTTGCTGTGTTTCTGGCTGGAGGGACCAGTGAGGAAGGGCAGAGACTCCTTCTGTCCTGGTGCGGCGCTAAACAGCAGCTAGCGCCAACCCGCACGCGACACGGAGCCGTCGCGTCGCCAAAGATAAGTCTCCAGTGTCATAACTGTCATAACATAATCACAAGGAACTCGGTGGTGGCGGAGGAGGGGGCGGTGGGGGGGGGGGGGGGGCAGTGCTGGAAGAACGTCCCTCCGTAACTACTGCCTTTCTTCTTCGGCTCCGTCGAGAAAAAAACAAAACAAAATAAAGCTTCCATTCTTTTTTTGGCAGGTTTTTTTCCTCCTCCCCTCCTTCGCCTCGAATTGTGATTTCTCCGCTGGGTTCCATCCAACGCTGAGGTCTCCAAATTGTCTCGGAATCTCTCGGCGTTCCGCAAGAGGTTGTAATGGGACCGCTGGGATTCCCTGCGGTCGGCACGGAACCTGCTGCCTCCTGCAGATGTTGCCGCTAAAAATAAATAAATGCGCGCACATGATCTATATTTTTATCTCCTCCGCGGGAGGTCTCTGTGTTGCCTGCAGAGAGGGCCAGCGTGCGTTTTTAGCATAACTGCTGCAAAAAACATTCTTGGGGGAATAAACCAGTCAGATCGCTGGAATCTCGTTTGTTTTGATTTTTTTTTTTAATGTAGGATTTCCGCAACAGGAAAGTTAGAAACAGAGGAGGAACAGGTGGAGAAAAGCTTAGGAAACAGCTGCATTATGGGAAGTGGAGGCAGATTGTTGTAGAGACTGAGAATGAATCGCTTGAATCACTCTGACCTCCTATACAGAAACCATCTATTATTTATTGTTATGTGCTGCATTTATTCAACTAAAATTGCTCTGTTTGTTCTCTCAGTTTCAAATATTTAACACCTAATTCTGTGTTTGTCAGGTTTTTTGTTTTACATTTGATATTTATATTTGGGGAATAAAGGATTTCCTTCTATCATACAACACAGGGGAAAAGCAAAAGTCATCCTGTGCCTGAGCACTGCAAACAACACACACACACACACACACACACACACACAGTATGTATATTTCTGCACCATTCTTCTCCTCTCTCAAGGTTCAAGATGTTTGTCAATTGTGCATCTCCGCCGGGAGCCGCGCTGACATCTGTAATGCATTTCTTTGTACTTTTTTTTTTTTTTGCATGATTAAGCAAACTTGGCGTGCAGGTGCGACCCAGCGGACTGCGCCGCTACAACAATATTCCCCGAACAAATTAAAGTAGCTGTCGTATGAATCAGGCCTAACACACGCTCGCGCGCGCGCACACACACACACACAATTCAGAAACAAGCTAATAAAACAGCCAATCTGAAATCGCAGGAGCAGAACGTTGCAGCGATCAAACTGATTCACGACACAACAAGAAGGAGGCCTCGTCCGCATGGACGCAAGTTTAGGAGGATCTTTTTTTTGTTTGTTATTGTATCAATGTTTCAGCCGCACGAATCCAGCTACCGTCTGGGTTTCCCGGTGTCACTCGCTTTTGTGGTGATGGACACATTCCCTCAGCTTCTCCTCTTTCTCCCCAGCAGGGCAGGTGGCCGTTGGGAGGCCGAGCTCCTTTCCTGAGGAGCACGGCCAGACTCACCTGATCTCCATCACACAATCACACCGCCCTCCTTAACGAGCCCAGCTCACCTCGTCCACTCTGCCAGCTGATTCCAGTCAGCGAGTGGGTGCCTCGCTGCCTCAGAGCTCTGGTGGTTTTCCGGGCAGATCTCAGCTTCACTCCTGCTGCTGCCGCCTGCTACGTTTGTTGCTGATTTTTGAGTTTCTCTGTTTTTCTGGAGTGACTGGAAATTAAGTGTGAATGCGATCGTTGACGAAGTCACCTGCTTTTTGGATCCACCTGTCTTCTGGCCGCAACAAAACCAGCATTTTGATAGGTGTGGATGTGTTGATGTGATCATCTGAAAAACATGTTTTTTTCACTTTGGGTGAAACACATTTAAAAGGCCTAGTTGGATGCCGACACGGTTTTTTTTTTTTTTACTGCATGCAGATTCGCATTTTTAAAATCTCTAAATATTGCCCTGGCACTTCCCTGATTGCAGCCCAGAGACATCTTTTGTGAAACCATGATGCCGTAGCCCAGCTGCTCCCTTAGCCAATCATAGTTGCTGACATGATTTTCTTCTATCTTTGAACTGTGTTTGTTTGCGTCGCAGTAATCTTACACGCATGTGCCGTGTTTTCGTCTCTATTTTTGGTGTCGCACTGCGGTTTTGTTACAGCGCCGCCTCCAGGCCTGGCATGTACACAACAGCGTGTTCAGTGGTTTCATGTGGTCAAAACATACCCTGACTCGAACAGATTGTTTTGTCTCCATGCGGACAAGACTGAAGACTGTCCTGACCGGATCACAGGAGCCGCTTTCCCACTTGGAAAAGTCTGTGAATCTTTTAGCCTGAGTCCCTCGGCGTCGCGCTCTGAGAGCATCGGCAGCGCCGCCGACTAGTTTTGCTTCCTCTGCCGTTTCATCGCGTATTCACAGAGGACGCCGGAGCGAGGCTGCAGAGACAGACAGACGCGCACTCACACACACACACAAACACACACACACGGAGTGAGAGACGGGGAGGGAGGCAACGAGCACTTCACACTCTCAATTACGCAGTGGAGCTCATCACTTGGCAATCTGTCCCAATCGCTTTAATTGGCTTGTAATATTGCCTCTGATCTTGTCGCCCAATTAACAGGCCTGTCTGGCAGTCGGACTGGGGTGAGGGCAGGGGGAGGGATGGGGGTGTGTGGTGCAGGGAACATGTGTGAAGCCTCCCGATCTGTGTCATATGGAACAGGAGCACTGATTGGCTGCTGATGAGCCCCACCACCACCACCACAACCCCAACCCCCCTCACACCAAGCTACTGTATGACACGGTTGAGCAGAGTTGACTGCAGCTGAAGTATATATATGGATATGTACACGAGGATAATTCCGTTTTGGCAGCGTAGCACCAGAAGCCTTAGTAGAATGCTGATTCAAAGGGACAACGTATAATTTTCAACTTTGTACTGTCAGTCAGACATGGTGTTTCACTTGCTCAACAAAATGAAAAAACAAAGAAAAGAAAATCAGCGTTGATGCGGAGTAAATTCAGCAACACTTGTCAACAAATCTGTGGCTGTTGTCCTGTTTAAATTAATACACAGTTGGTTCCTCCTCGCTTATGCTCTTTGACTCGGCTCTCTTATTGCACTTAGCACTGTATAGCGCAGAGAATGACTTTCTAGCGGTGTCAGCTTTCTAGCTTTTTTTGAAAATATCCTCACTAACCAACAAAATCCCAGCTTCAGTGCAATTAGCATTAGCATCCTAGCTTAAACTGGTATCTGATAGCCAGCTAATGGTGTACTGGCAATGTAACAGAATTGGTGTAATAGAATTTTCCAATTCACTAAGCTAGCTAATGTGCTCCTTGGTAACTTCAGCGTCTTCTCGCTAATAGTAGATTTTCTTTGGACAATAAAGTCGCAGCGTGCGTTTGGTTTGTGTGGGACTTTGTATTATTAGATGAATAGACGGTTCACTAGCAGGGGAAAAACAATTTGGCTCACAGCTCTGTGTCAGATAAACCACTTTGATCAGAGTGAACACAACAGTTCTCATGACTTGTATGATTCCCAAGGTTCCAAACTTGGATCAAACACTTTTTTTTTTGTTATGTTTAAGAGAATCTCTGTCACTTACAGCCCTGAAGTCACGTTTCACAGTTTGAAAACAATTCTCCCTACTTATTTGTGGTTTTCCAAAATGCATAGTGCAGACACGCTAGTGTGACGACTCGCCGTTTCACGCAATCTTAGAAGTCCACAACATGCTAGCGTTAGCAGTGTGTCCGAAAATAGGTGTGGAGGATGAAAGGACACGGGGTTGGTGTTGACGTGAAAATAGGGGGGGGAATGTTTCAAAACATCCCAAAAACATGTTTCACTTTGAGCGAAACAAATTTAAAAGGCCTGGTGGACGCCCACGCTATGAATTTATGAGAAATTCTTTTTTGTTTCCTGCTGTGCTTTTCAAACGGCGTATCGGCAACATACCGCTCGTTACATCTGTAAAGATGCAAAGGCAGCGCTGGAACCCAGCAATCAGCAGCTGCGCGGCCCTCTCTGTGGTAGCCGGTCCCCCTGCATGGTGAGATTTCTGGGGCTGAGAGGAATCCAGTGCCCTCTGTCATTAGGCCATGGCGACGGCTGAGGGCCCTCAAAATGGGAAGCAGATCTCCCTTGACTCTCAAGCGTTTCGGGCTAAAAGGTGGGCGACCATGAAGAAGAAGAAGAAGAAGAAAAAAAAAAACAAATTAACATTTGCCCACAAGGAGAGCACAATTAGTTACTTGTGCAGAATATTGTTATCCCTTATCTGGCCTTCCGCTTCCTCTCGGGTCAGCGAGACCTGCTGCTGCTGTCAAAGTGCCCCTAGCTGCAGCACGTTGTGTCAAGACGTCCAGTAATAATTTTTTTCTTCTTGTTGTTCTACTCAGACAGACGCAACATTTCTGGGGAGATCGCGGGAAGTTTGCCGCACCTGAAGCCAGGAAGTTGGACGATGAACCTTGGTTGCGGGGGTGGAGGGGGTTGGAGGCGCTGAGGTGAAAACTGAAGTGTGAAAGTGAAGGGGTGTAAAATCAGAACCGGAAAACAGTCACACAGACGCTAAATATGAGGGCCTGAGTAAAGCCCGTCTGGGCTTGTCTTTATGTCCGCAGCTCTATTTTTTTTTTCTCTCTCTCTCTCTCTCAGTTCTTTTCAAGTGGCTGCCGGTCCATCCCGCCGCTGCTTTTTCCCCCCTCCCATTAACAGGGCCCCACATCTGTTTCTTCCATTCCAGCCGCGCTTTAAAGTCCCTAAAGGTGCAGTTAAATTAGAGCCAGCACAGGTTTATAAATGTAAAATCCTCCAATAATCTTGGGGGCTGACATGACCCCTCATCTTCTTGCTCTAGTCAGCAAGGCCCTGCGCCGCTAACTAAGCAGCACCAACATGTGTTTTGGCCACCTTTTTTTTTTTTTTTTTTTTTTTCTTAAAATGGGAGGGGTGCAGAATGCAGCAGATTTAACAGGGGGAGCAAGTTTCAATTTGTCTCTGAGTCTTTGTATGTGATTTAAAGGCCCGGCGTGCAACGTCCTAAAGGAACTGCAGGCTTGGAGGGAAATAGACATATGTATGTGTGTGCGTGTAGATCGACCAAGTCCAAAATAATATATATATTTGTGTTTTCATCGACCAGATATAAGCAGTAAAGTGTAGGTCTACCAGTAGGCAGTATTACATCACAGTATATCTACAGTAGTGACAGGCTTGGGTTTGTTTTTTTATTTTGTGAATCTATGAATATAGTACAGGTACAATAGGACAGAGGTTGCTTAACTATACCAGTACACCACCAACTTTGATTGCTTTCAAAATCTTAAGGCTCAGTGTATGATTCTTACAAATCTATTCACAGGACATAGAAAACAAAACAAATTGGTGGATTTTTGAGGTAAAGTCAATGAAAAAAAAAAAGTTCTTTTTTGTTGTTGTTTTTTTCACTTTGAAAAAATGCCTCAGCTTGTAAGGTGGTGGCCATATTGCACACTGCATCTACGATAGGCCTGAATGTGGACTTGGTTAGGGGATTTTAACCTCAAGGCCACTGAGAGCAAAACGTGAGATCCAGAAACATTTTTTGGGGCGTGGGAGGAGGAGGGTTCGGGGGGGATGCTTCTGACCGTACAATACTACAGTGTACTAGACTGAAAACCAACCTTGTCTTCAGGCGATTGAGTGCAATTCTGGCGGTTAGAATTCACCACAAAGGAGATTTTCAAAACCTTTTCGAGATCGCGAACGACTAAAACCAGTGAGGATGGAACGAGTTCTAGAGCCCAGAGTAAAGAAGGCAAAACGGAGGAGGAGGAGGAGCAGGTCTCTACACTACGAAGTGGGGGGGGGGGTACGCTAAACTAGCCTGTCTAATGCAATTAATCTAATTGGAGCCGGCGTAAAGTGACAAATTACTGGCTTTCACACCAGGGACCGAGAGGGAACCTCCAGAGATGGATGTGAGGGGGAAAAAAAGGACACCTCAGCTTTTTAATCCCGTCCACTGTTCGGCACATCCACATTCAAATCACCGGCCGTCGTTAAGGCTCCGTTACCGCGACGCCTCGCTGGAGTTCCACGTGTGCGGTTTGTGGATTTGAGCTGGAAATCGAAAACACGGGCAAGCGGCCGTTGCACCATCAGCACTGTTTTCCTGAAACAATTGAAGCTATAATTGATTTTTGGAACACCATAAAGAAATCATGGGATTTTTTTTTTCTTTTATTTTTTTTTTTAGCATTTTTCTTTTTTTTGGACCCGCCGGGCTGTCGATGGAGTGGAACGCCATCCCTGTGCAGCCGCCGCAGCCGTCGTGGTATCAATATCAGCCTCTCTGGCCTCCTATTTGCGGGAATCTGCATGCATTTACACTTGACATTTGAGGCTCTTTTCTTTAATCTCAGAACTTATGCACATGAACTCTGCATATTTCACTGAGATTGTGTTAATGCGTGCCCTTTTCCGTAACCTTGATTACTCGCCGTGCTATCAAAAAAAAAAGGAAGGCGAAAGGAAAAATAAAAACGAGAACCCTTTTTTTCTCTTCTCTTTTTACGGACATTGATTTCCGCCCGGGGCCACGCTACTGAACCTGGAGCTCCATATCTCCGTGGATATAATGAACTTAAAGAAAGCCGGCTATTACGGAAACCTCTGACATTTTGACATTATCAAATGCCTTGGTTAAAGCGCACATATGGAAGGGAGGAACGCCACGCCGCTGTACATATGATTTGCATGCTATTTACACAAGCGGTGGGAAGCCCAACGTCCTGCCCTCGGTTTTTTTTATGAGTCTGCAGGTGCTGATCTCCACCACCACATGCGCGCGCACACACTCACACACACACACACTCGATGGCTGCAAAAAACACAACTTTTAATTGGATTGTGAGTATTTATGTAAAGTGGAAAACGTCCACTTTGACGAGATCCTCTTTGTATTTTTTTTTCCCTCCCCCCACCTCCGCCCCCTCCCCTTTGGAAACATTTGTCGAAGGGCCGTGAAATTCCACGTTTGTGTGGCTGCACTTACCCGCGTTAACCGTGAACTCTGACCCCAATAATTGTCCCAAATTATGACCCTTGAACTCTGGAGCTCGTGAAAAAAAACAAGCAGAGCGGCAGGAATCTGGAGGTGGAATGTTCGGCTGGGCTCGGCCGCCGTCCCAGCCGCCCGGCGGGCAGGTACCAACCTGCTTCTCTCTCTCTCTCTCTCTCTCCGGACTCTGGCCCTGCCTCCGTCTCACCTGGACGACTCCCACTTCTGCCTGCTTGTTGTTGGCTTTTTCCCTCCTCCTCCTCCTTCTTCTTTTTCTTCTTCTTCTTTTATTTCTCGCCCTCATTATCTGTATCTTCCGTCCCCCCTCTTTCAAACCCGGTCCGTCCACCACCATCACTACTGCCTCCACCTTTGCACCGTCCAGGCCCCTCCCTCCCTCCCTCCTGTCTCTCTCTCTCTCTCTCTCTCTCTCTCTCTCTCTCGTCTGGAGAGGAAACGGTGGCCATTAAACGTGTCTGCTGAGGTCTGGGGGTCTGGAGAACAACCGTCACATTGTGTGACCCCGTCTTGGACCCCAGACGGACTAATGAATAAGGCAGGCCCCGCCCCCCACCCTCCTCCTCCCTTGCCCCCTGCCCCCCACCACCACCACCACCACTGCCACTGCCACCTCTTTCTGCATCACCCACCCCCTTCTCACCCCCCACACCCCCACCCCTTCATACCAGACCCCTGGTAGGTAATTCTCCCGCTTCTTTCACAGGGTCCCAGACGTCTCCCGCGGCCTTTGACTGAGGGCTTATCTTTTCACAGGGAAATGTGTGTCGTTTGGGTTTTTAAAAAAAAACAAAAAAAACAGCCAAAACAAAAACACTGTCACTAGCGTACAGCTTGACCCCCTCGCCCCCCAAAGCCCCCGGCCGTCACTCCCTCCGCTCCCTCTCTCGCCGTGAGACGCGAAGTGAAGGGGCTCTGGATGTGGGCTTTAAAGGAAGTGGCGTGAGACATCCGCAGTGTCTCCAATTATCTGGGGGAATATGTAAGCAGGCGAGGAGACAGTGGCGGAATTATGCGCCACTGGCAGCGGGTTCGACGCGCCAAATGGACAAAAGGACGGCGGAAAACCGGATTATTCCGACAGCGCGAGAAAGATCTGGGACCTAATTAAAACCTGGAAGAAGAAACAGACATATATATATATATAAATATATAAATACTTGACGGAAACTAAACAACAATACAATACGGAGATGGGTCATATGAAACAGTGAAAACACTCCCTAAAACTGCATTTTTGCATGTGATCTTTCATGCACTGCCAAACAAAATCCTCATAGAGGGGAAAAAATGGCCCATCTTTTTGTTCAGAGACACCCACTCTGCTGCTGCTGCTGCTGCTGCTGCTGCTGCTGCGGCTGCGGCTGCGGCGGGGGCTCTTCAATAACCACATGAATAACACAAATGCTCTTCCAAAAAAAAAAAAAAAAATAAAAACAGCAGTCGTGCATCCCGAGGAGATTTAACAACAGCGACATGTGTAAGCTCAGCGCCCCCAACCCCGTCATGTTTGTCTTACACGGCCGTCTCACCCACGGCATCGTTTTCTACAACACTCAGCGATTCACAGAGGAGAGACCTCATTATTAGTGTTTTTCTTTTTTTTTCCCCGATTTTTTTCCTTCTCTCCTTTTCCCGGGCAGCTTTTCTTCCGTAAGCCGAGGCACTTTGGCTCCATGTGGCAGCAGCAGCAGCGGCGGCGGCTAATGTATTCCGCGCGTGACGCACGGCGGTGGCGGTGAAGACGGAGCGCCGCTATCAAAGGACTCTGGCTGAATGGCGGTAATAACTGGAAAATTATTTCTGATAGCCTGAAACAATCTTCCAAATCATCACAGAACTTTATTAAAATAATATCAAATCAAATTAGCCGCCGCCCCGCTCGCCCCCCGCCCCACCCCCACCCCCGCCTTCCCTCCTCCCCTGTAATGAATTAAGTAAAGGGTTATGCCAGCATTAATCCCATCATGCTCGGAGGCATGGGTTGAAGGAAAGGAGGGGGGGTGGAGGGGGTCGAGGCAACGGGGGGTGGGGGGGGTGGTTAGTTGCAGGAGGAGCGTTTAATAAACCAGCCTGGTCCCTGCGAGTGGCGGGGGCCAGCTGCCGATACGCCGACCGCCCCGATGTCCCGCTCTGGTGAGGGGAAGCACATCAAAAGACTTCCTCCACCCCCCCGCCCCAACTCCCCTCTGCATCCCTGCATCCCTCTCCCTCTGTCTTTTGGAATAATCTGTCAATTTCTAACCCCCCTCGCTGCACCCCCACCCCCACCGCTCTCCCCCCCGACCCCCGTCCTGGCGCTCCGCTGCGCCCGTGGGTGAGATTATTAATAAGGGGGCTGAATCTCCCCGGAATCTCAGAAGGCTGGTGATAAGTGGTGGAGGCCCCACCACCCCCACCCTCCACCACCACCCCGTCGGGACGGCTCGGCTCTTCTCCGCGCTGAGATGGAGTGAAGGGAAATCAAATAGGTCACTCTTTAGTCATGGAGGGAGGGGAGTGTTTTTTTTTTTTTTTGTTGGTTTTTCTTTCTGTGTCCAGGGGAGGCAGCACCAGTAGCGGCAGCAGTAGCAGCAGCAGCGGCAACAGTAGCGGCAGCAGTGGCAGCAGCAGCAGTAGCAGCCACTGCCAGAAAACAAACATCCACAAAACTACCTTCACAAAGTCGCGTTTTGCATAACGCTAGCGTGGCTACGGCGCGGCCATAATTATATCCCGATTGTTTGCAAAGCGCACTGTCCGTTGTCCATGCCCTCTTAACCTCATTAAACACAGCAGCTGTTTATTTAAACTAATGCATAACGGAGTAACGCGGCACGCTCTGCTGCACAGATAATGATGACACCACGCCAAGAGAGAGTACGAGAGAGAGAGAGAGAGAGAGAGAGAGAGCAAAAGCTGCATGGCGCCATTAAAAACGCCACATAGACGGCGGATTCGATGATAAAAATAAGGCCGTTGACCTAAAACGCGGCTACCTTATGCTAATATTAGCTTTTCACTGGGTGTGTGTGTGTGTGTGTGTGTGTGTGTGTGTGTGTGTGTGACACAGAATGAGTCAGTTAGAAATTTTTAATTCCATGATATCCAGTTTTTTTAATCTGAGCCCTTTGGTGTGATTGAGTGAATGGTGTTTGCGTGAATGTGCTGTTCAGAACAGACAGACAGGGAAAAGGTTCGCTCACAGAAAGGCTGCTAAACGGTGCCACCACATCACTGGAGCAGGCCGGAAGACTGATGCATTTCGTGATTTAGAGAGAGAGAGAGAGAGTGCGCAACAAAATCAAAAATAATCTACTAGCATTAAATAGAACTAATAATAAATGTTTTCTTCAACCAAAAGAAAAGTTTTTCCTGATATCAGCTGGATTTAGGAAGAGTTGAGATAAAGGTTTGGGATTTAGGGATGAGGATGGGCTTAGTGTTGGGCTTGGGGTCAGAGTTCATGTTGGGCTAGGGTTGGTAGTGTTAGCATTAGAGCTGGATTTGGGTGTGGCCCTCTGGGTTGGTGTTGAGGTTATAACCCCAGAAGAACCCTTTGATAAAATGGGTTTCCAGTGTGCTATAAACCTTGCGACAACCCATCAAAATGATTCAGCTGCAGGACAGTTCGTATCGGAAAAACAAGAATAAAATTCAATTGATTTTTGCCTTTGAGAAATATACAAGTTACAAGTTTCTGCAATTTATTTGTGGGTTTTTTGCCCATATGTTGATAACCCTCCACACTGGCCCTTTAAGAAGACGCTACTGGCCACAGAAAAAAAAAAAATCCCCACTGTATATAATATCATGTTCACCGCCGCCACTTTACATGACATGTCCATGGAGGTGCCGAGATTAATTTTCACCCACATCCATTCCTGAACCCCTCTAATCTCCTCCATCTCTGTCTCCGCCTCTGTCTTGTGGAGGCCGCTCACCCGGAACCAGCAGCAGCGCCGGCGTCCCCTCAGCTTCTGGAAGACTGTGGACAGAATTCCCTGCGTGGCAGTGGAGGTCGGGGTGGATGGGACGAGGCGGGGCGGGGCTGGGTCAGCGTGCAGCATGCAGGCGGAGGTGAGATAGCATCTCCAGGTAGCGCAGGGCACGGGGTTGTAGTGGGCAGAGTGGGCGGAGCGAGGAGATCAAGGGCGGCGGAGCGCCGCTGTCCGCCGGCTGAGGGCCCGTTCGGATTCCTGCAGCGGAATATGTCAAGGCATGCTGCCGCATCGCCACGCCTCACAGCCTCTCTGTGTGTGCGTGTGTGTGTGTGTGTGTCTCGATGGGCATCGTTGATAACCCCCCCTCACCCCTCCCCACCCTGTGTTTCCATGTGTCTTCAATGTGTGAGAAAGTCTGGGTGAGAGTGGGAGGGGTCATGGTGCTGTTTCCCCTGAGGAGGGTTTGTCCTGTGCCATCTGGCAACTCACAGGCATGGGCAGAGCAGCAGGAGGGGTGTGTGTGTGTGTGTGTGTGTGTGTGTGTGTGTGCGTCTTTATATCACAATACTGTGCGTGTTGCGCGTCCCTTGTGTCCCATCGACACTAATTCTGACGCCTCTCCGTGCTGTCGGTGTGTTTTCTTTCATTCTCGCCATGTTTTGTCATCTTATTTCTCTCCTGGGTCTTTTACACTCATTTACATTAGCAGTATTTTTTTTTTTTCCACCCACCCCCCCTCTGCGTTTTAAAAAGCGCTTTCTTTTTTTGTCCCATTCCATTCCTTGGCAAGCCGACCACATTCCGTGTTTTTCTGTACAACAAAACTTTTCAAAGTTTGCTCTGACAGAAAGGAAAAAGAAGAGAATTACGGGTGAGTGTCTTGGTGAGAATAAATGAAGGTGCATAAAGCTGTTGTTGTGACGTATCACTAGTTTCCATTTTGATGCAATACCAAGGAAAACCAAAGGTGGCTACAGACACCAACACAAGTATATTTTTTCCATGTTTAAATGGTGCCTGTTTGTTCAGAAGCTTCGAATTTGGAGGATTTTCTTTTATATTTTGAGTTTTTCAAATTGTTGCTGCACAGTAGCACACACTAAATCACAGGCAATCTTTCTCATTCTGTAGGTCTCAGTATTGATACTTCATAATGAGAACTGACAGTATTGATTCTTATCTGATGACGTTACAACAATGTACAGGTGAGTTGCGTCACAGGACAGCGCCCCCTGGCTGCTGGAGGAAGCCGAGCTGGAGAAGATTTCAGGAAACACCGTTGAATTGCCAAGTTGTAATTATTCTTTAAGGTCAACTATTAATGGCCACGAGGAACATGTCATATTAATCTCATGCAGCTCATCACTCATGTGAGTGAGTGTTTTTTTTTTTCTTTTTTTTCCATAAAGTTACAGAAAGTTTTAGATTTGTTTTTGTTGAAATGTTGCAAATAGATCTCAAAGTTTTGGAACGTTTTTTTTTTTTCCGGTCCCCTCCGTGGCAACGCAGTCTGAAGTTTTGCGCCGATCCGCCCAATGGAATCTTGGCTGTCATTGTCGCCGCCCTCTCCTGCTTCCACTCCCCCTTTTTTCCCTCCTTTCCCTTCAAATTACGCTTCCTTTCTCCTCTGTGTGCGTGATGCGTGGCAACAGCTCGGTCAGCTGATGAGGTTCCAGTTAGAGGCAGCAGCCAACCTTGACACCCGCAGCTGCAAGTCCAGGCGCACGCACACACACACACACACACACACACACACACACACACACACACGCAATGACAGGGCGAGGGAACGGGGGCAGAGCTCTATGTAAAATAATCACAGCGCATTTACATTCATTGTGCCGTGGATTTGTTGCTATAATAAGACGGGAGCAATCATGAATATTCACACACACTTTAAGCAATTATGATAATCTGCATTATTCCCGGCCTCACCGCTATCTGTCAGCGAAGGCGGCAGCAGCAGTGGCGGCAGAGCAGGGAGGAAAAAACTGGGTTGGGATTGTCAGATTTTTTTGTCTCTTTTTTTTCCCACTTTTGAAATGATATTAACATCTTTTTTTTGTCATTTCCGGCCTCACATCAGCTTCCCTTCTCTGTCTGGCTTTGTATGTCCACGTCTACGCCTCCTGGCCGCCTCGTCGCCGGCTCTGCTCGTGTTCTACAAGCTTCTTCCCAGGCCGAGGTCCATTGTGGCGCAGGGATAGAGGAGGGGGGGCTGGTGAGGGGGGCTGAAGGTGGGGATGGGGGCGAGGGGGGAGGGCAAGGCTCCCGGAGTGAGAATGGCCCCTGGGTGCTGCCGAGCTGGCAGCCGCGTTGGTCTAATCTTCCGGGTCAGGACTGGCGCTTTCATCTCCTCTTCACTCCGAGCCCCCTGTGTTTGATGTGAACTTAGCCCAGGAAGAGTCGCTCCTTTCTTCTCCTCTAACCTGGCCCTGGAGTCGGGGGGTTCGGGGGTTGGGGGGGGCAGAGCACTTTGTTGTTATCCGTAGGAGCCAAACAATGCTGGAAGGAGCGCAGGAAATCTTAATGAAAAGCCTTTTGATCTGCGCTGATGAATTATATAAAAAAAAAAAAATTAAAAGGCAGAACCTTCGTGTGTGTGTGTGTGTGTGTGTGTGTGCGTGTGTGTGCAAACGGGGGGGAAAAAAGGTGCTGGAATCGCAGAAATCAAAATGCAAATAGCAGCCGCAACGGTTTGGATAGAAACGTTATTTAACTTCCAGCCTTTGAAATTAATTATTTCAGATTTGCCTGCATTTGTTTCAAGTTTAAGGCTGGGAGAGGACGGCAGTGGTGGTGGTGGTGGTGGTGGTGGGTAATAATAAAAGGAGCCGGCTAATTTATTGTGGCCACGGAATTTAAATGAGCGCGTGGAGCCTTGCAGGGTTTTAATGATTAATTTTCTCAGGTCTGCACCGTGCAAAACAATTTCTCTGCTTCCCACAATTAAAAGCCAAGTGTATCGGCGCCGCGTGCGTCGTGGAAAAGCTGATTATTAGTATTTTTTTTTGTTTTTCTCTTCAAAATGTAAAGCATGCATGAGTGAACCTCAGAATGAATGGTGCACACCTGCAGGTTGTGACTCGGGCTGAAGTTGCTCCTGTTGGCCACCGGGTCTCATGTGCTGATATTTAAAGGACCCACATTGTGTAAGAAAAAAATACTTAACAAATGTCGGCTGTCCGCCCTTTACTGCGTTCGCGTGACCATCTTTCCAGAAGAAGAAAATCTCAAGTCTGAACCAGGCAGGCCTGCAAGCCAGTCCCTTTGTGATGTCACCTCCCAGGTGATGGTGCTGCTGTCTGAGGCCTCCTTGTTCCAAACATGTGGAAGCTCCAACAGAGACAAGACAGTTTTACCAGAAAGAGAAATCTGCTGTTTTCCACAGATCTGGGCATTTTTTCTTCACACATTAGGTCCTGCGAGCTGGCTGGAGCTGAAGATGAAAAGAATTTAAGTCAGTTGTGAAATGGGGTCTTTAAAGTTTTTCTTTCTTCTTCTTCTTCTTCTTTTTTTTTTTTTAAATCATCATCATGTGAAGCCGCTCCACCAGAGTCCAGGATGAAGAAGAAATGAAACAAATGAAAATGTTGGAATTAAGATAAAAACAGACAACAAAGTGGCAGTTTTTGAGCGAAACGGAGAACAGTTGCACCAGACTGTAAACAGAGGGCTAACTATGATGTGATCCTGCAAATCTGCAGATTTGTTTTCCAGACTCCTGAAAAATGTTTCCAAAATGTTCCAAGGAGGGAAGCAAGGATTTTCCTGCTGATTCTCTCGGTTCTCCTCCCGACCCCTCAGCTTCCTCGCCAAACTCGCCGCTCCTCAACCTTCGATTTCAAAATGAAGTTGATCCCGGAGGCCAGGAAAACAAGTCGCAAACAAACCTCTCTCCGTCTATTTATTCCCTCCTTTATTTATTTATTTACTTTTTATTTTGGTAGAAAAGCAGATGCACCTTCGGACGCGTCGGCCGGCGGCCGCTGCCATGGTGATAGCGGTGAAACCTCGGTGCAACAGCAGCGCATTAACCCCTCTTGACCTTCCATTCTCACCTGTGATAAAAGAGGAGGAAGAGATGGAGGAGGAGGAGGACGAGGAGGAGGTGTAGGAGGCCGCCCCCCCCGCCGCCACCGCCGCCGACCCTCGGCCCTCCCCGCCTTTCCACCGCGCCACAACACTCTCTCGAGTGCCCAGGCACCAGCAGGCCCTTGAGAGCCCACGGTCATTAGGGAGCGCTTTATTCTCGCGGAGGTAAAGAAAAGGGGAGCGAGGAGGTAAAGGAGGAGGAGGAGGAGGAAGAGTGAGACGAGCATTGAGCCCGGAAGATAATGGTCAAGGCTGGAGACTCTCGGATGGAGTGAAGGGCTGAAGGGCGAGGAGACGCGCTTTCACCCACACGGGGCGTGCACGTGCGCACACACACACACACACACACACACACACACACACACACGGCACAGCTGCTTTCTGGGGTTTCTTTTTTGTTTGTCTTCGATTCTATGCAGAGAAAGCTGGAGGAAGAGGGGAAGGTGAGGAGGTGGGACGGTGGGGGAGGGCCGGGGGTTGGGGGGGAGAGAGGGTTGCGCCGGATAATTGGTCCGGGGCCGCTGACTTACACACTGGGCCGCGGACACAGGATATAGAGTTTCAGGGACTCTTTGTTCCTCGTCTTACCTATTGACTCCCTTGTGTTTTGTCTGCTCGCCCAGGAGAAGAGAGAAAGGGGGCTGGGGGGATGGTGGTGGTGGTGGTGGGTTGGGGGGGGGCTTTTTTCAGCACTCGACCAGGGTGCAAGAGGTTTGAATGAGCAGCAAAAGAAGAAGAGAAAATATATATTTATAAAAATGTAAGGCGGCGAGGAATGCGTCTGTGATTTGAACTTTTTTCTTTTTTTTTAAGTGAGCAGTGCTCCCACTTTCCCCCTCCCAACACCATTCTCCCGTCCCGGCCCCGCCCCCCACGATCCACTGACCAGCGGGCACCTCAACTTCCGCGGGCTGCTGCTAATCCGCCCCGATAATCAATGACAACGGCGGTTTGGGCTTTCATCTCTGCCGGGGTCTCGATAAAGTCGAGAGGCCATGAATGATTAAAACGTCTGCGCGCGTTCGGCCGACACACGGCGAGGTGACGCAGGAATGATAGAAGAAAAAAAAGGAAAGAAAGGAGATCATAATAATAGCAGTAATAAATAGCGTCCACGCCCCCCACACCCTTCCCACCCTGAGAAAATAACTGGGCAGAGGCTTATGCACGTCTCATCATCATACGACCCAAAATGAATGAATAATGCATCGGCTATCAATGAGGGAGCAGAAGCAGAAGAAGGAGGAGGAGGAGGAGGAGGAGGAGGAGGAGGAGGAGGAGGAGGAGGAGAAGGAGAAGAAGAAGGAGAAGAAGAAGAAGACGCATTGCTCCAGGCCATGGCTAAGCCCCTATTCAGAAGGAGACAGACACAAAAGGCCCAAGGACTGTGGGAGTCCATCATCATTGGGGTGTGTGTGTGTGGGCGTAGGGAGAAGAGGAATAAGGGCACACGCGTTTTTTTTCCCCAAGAGCACTTCTTTTTTTTTTCCATGAATTTCCCCAACTTTGCCCCACATGATTTCTATCTGTTAATTGTACATCAATGCTGATTGACAGATGTGCTATGTTCTACTGCACATTAGCCTCAGCAGAAGGCGGTGGGGGTGCGGGGGGGCCTCAGAATCAGTTGGGCCAAGCGCGCCTGTTTAGTGCTCCTCCTTTTTTTTTTTTTTATTGTATCGGTCATTTGTGTGTCGGCTCTCATCTGATCCCAGACACGTTCGTGAAAAACACAGTTTGAGTGCGAGTCAGATTAAGATTCCTGCGTCCTGAGCCGCTGGATAAAGACGTCCTGACGGCCCTGCTGCTTATTGATCGCCGGGTAAAGAGTTAATCCCCCCGGCGTGGCGCAACAATGAGCTCTCTCTCAAGTTATTAAAGTTTTGGAGATGCCGCCTCTTTGTCCATCTTTCACCTCACTCGACTTCCCCCCTTCATATTTAACCCTGAGGGATGATTACCCCCCCACCGAGCACCCCCGACCGCCCCTTAACACCCACACACACACGCACGCACACACACACACACACACACACACACCTTCCCTCCCTCCTGCTGGACCCAAGGCCGGCTCCACGTTCTCGTGGATGTGGCATTGCTCGCGCCCCTGTGATTGGCTGCCGTTGGTGCGTGAACAGAGCGACGGTGGCGAAGGACGCGGAAGACTTTGTGAGGAGTCGACCGCTGTTGTCCAGCAAACCTTGTTATTTACCTATTTATGTATTTATTTATCTATTTAACACAACTGAGATGCAAAACTCACCAGGTCTTGCAGCCAGGGTTGAGAAAAGATTGTCTTCTCTGCTCACAGGCCACTTTCCTAAAGGTACACTGTTTAATTGCTTGTTGACGTCGCCGCCATTAGAGATTTTTTACTAAATTAAGTTTGAAAATCAACCTGTGAAGAGCAAAAGTGAGTAAAAAAAAAAATCTGTCTTATTTTTTTTCTTCTTTTTCCCGTCTGGAAAGCTGCTGAAGGTTCAAACTCCAACGTCCTCCACAATCTCGTTCATCTTGTCACGCTGCACGTCTTCCGTTTCTCCCACACGCTAATTGACGACGGCGTTTAAAGTCCTTAACCTTGTTTCGCCTCAGATGACCCTCGATGACATCACCCAGGTCAACGACCCACATTGCAAATCAAACATGTTTTTTTTTTTTTTTGGCGGGAGGTGGGTGTGGGGGAAGTATTTTATGGCCAGAGTCCTACTCCCACACACGATGAGCGTAAAATCAGCATCGTGGCCCCTTTAGCAGCCTTCAACCACAGTGACGCTTCAGCGAAATGGCGGCCTCGTCATTTGTTTCCCTGCGACAAAACTCAATTACTAATACAAAATATTTCCATATGAAAGTCATTTGTCTGGGATACACTTGAATAAACATACACGTCCGCGCAATTTCCAATATCATTGCGAGGTGACCTTTTTTTTTTTTTTTTTCTTATTTGTGTGACTAATTTGCGGTGAAATAGGGGAAAAATGTCAACGTTTCCGCTGCGCTTTTTTGTTTGCTGGACTGGTGAAGAATGCTGCGGGGGCCTGGAGGCCAAGGCTTCAACCTGTGTCTGTTTCTTGTCAACTCACATTTCTTGGTGGGGGGTGGAGGGGCACCTTGGCATTTTCTCTGCTAAGGGATTTTGTTTATGTGGCCGAAGGACTCTGCAAAGTCTCATCAGCCCACAGCAACTAAACACACAGTCCTCCATCACACAGGGCCTGGAGAGACAAGAGCCCACTTCCAAATCACTTGATTCCATAACAATTCAGTATTGCTGACTGTGCGCTGCGCTAATTCCGACACGGAAGCATAGCTTGGTGCAGCGAAGGGGGAGAGAAGACTGTCACCGATGATCTTCCGCTGTTTTTCCAAGCAAAGTGCAGACAGTCAGCAAAGAGAGCGTTTAATCACACGCAAACCAAAGCCTGATTAAATAGCGAAGGGGAAACTCACGTTAACTGGCAAGCAAAGACTATTGCACCACCTGTGGCACATCACCAGCACTTTAGCAAGTTAGCGCATGAGCTAACATCGCATAATTGCTGGCTTCTGCTTCGTTAGATGGCAAGCACACGTGAAAGCTAGCAAGCTAATCCACCTCGACTATGTTAGGGAAATGGCTCCAGCCAGCTAGACAATGCGAATTTGGGCTAGCCAGGTAATGGCAATACACTACTTCCACTACCATAATATTAAAAAATAGCAAGCTACCTGGAAAAGCTTGCTATTAGACCCACTGCGGACTGAGTGCCCTGCATATTCACAAAAAAGGCGGATTCGCGCTCATGCACTTGTTTCCTTTTAGCAACATAATGAGCTTGAATACCCCCATCCCTACCTCCACCCCAACCCCCAATTAAACCATGTTTATCACTAGAATAATTAAATCTCCACCAAAACCGCCATGTCTGTCAGCCAGGGGGACATTTAGTCACGGGGCAACGTCTCAGCGAGACGTCCGTCTGAACGTTTTGACGTGTCATTACAGGGCCGCTTGATGGAAAGGGCAGTGACATACAGTGACCACCGCGGCACTGCTACAACGCGTTACTTCACCAGGGCGACGCGCAAGTCATATGGACCAATGACACAACTCCTGCCAGGGCCCCAGTGTCCTAATGTCACACACGTCCCAACAGTTTTACTTCAAACTTCCCCGTTGTTTACCCCTCCCCCCTCTCGCTTGCCCCCACTTTGCCCCCCCCTGTCCCCATCGGTTGGCTCCTCCCTTTTTCCATGTGCAGCCTTCTCCTCCTCCTCCTCCTGCGGCCCTTTCACCCGTCCACTCCCACCTCCTCCACCTCTCTGTTTATTATTTCTCTCACCCGGACTTCTCCGTCTGTCTCCCTTATCGTTCCTTGCGTTAAGCTCGCCCCTCCCCTTCCCACCCCCCTTTCCCCTTCCCCCGCATCCCTCCCCTCCTTTTTGTTTTACTCCCCTTCTCTCTCTCGGTGCTCTGTCCCCGTGTAACATATGCTCCGACAGGCAACCCATCCCCGGAGCCGCTGCGGGTCTCGTCCGCTTCGTGTTGCGCCAGGATGGACGTCTGAGGAGCCCTGCAGGCGTCTGTCTTTGTCGCCGCCGTTTAGCCTCATCGCTGCGGCAAAAAAAAAAAAAAATGCCGTCAGTGCGGCAGCCGCCTTTGGCCCCTGCCGTAGCCTTAAACACACACATAAAAAAGGGGGATATTTATATGTGATTAAACACGAAGAGCACAAGCACGCTGCCTTCCAAAAAATAAAAGCCGCTCGGACCGACACATGTAGCCTGACAGAGGTTTTTTTTTTTCTTTTCGGGGTGGTGCTCATACACTTGTCACGGGCTGATCCCCCGGTGATCTGTTAATGGCTTTGACAGGCGACAACGGAGCCGTATTGGAAAAATGAGGGGTCCCTTTTGTCCCATTTGCAGCTTCTGGGGATCTTCCACCCGGCAGATTAGGTGGCTCCTCAAAAGGCCTGGAAGGTTTCCCACATACGTTACGGGCCGCGTCGGCGTGTCCGCCGGAGTCTGTGTCGCCGCAACCTCAAAGACAATGGCGTTGTGGAGGTGGTGCATGTGTATGTGTGTGTGTGTGGGCGTTGGGTGGGGGGCAACTTGGGAAATATGCAAATGGTGATTAATGGCCTTTTTTACGTCCATGCTCGGTGCCAGCAAAGTGTCCCCTGCAATT
The DNA here is from genome assembly GCA_009823395.1 of Thamnaconus septentrionalis. Lineage (NCBI taxonomy): Eukaryota > Metazoa > Chordata > Actinopteri > Tetraodontiformes > Monacanthidae > Thamnaconus > Thamnaconus septentrionalis. The sequence goes on along the minus strand of CM020501.1, from coordinate 18,137,821 downwards.
TTATCCCCTCACGTTTCTCAGTGGCGGGAGGAGGCCGAGGGGAGGGTGAGGTGGGGGGGGGGTCCAAGCTTTGCTTCAATCTGCCACTGGGATAATTTCCAGTGACACGTACAGCAGCAAACCTATCAGACAGGCGACGGACAGCGGCGCTTCCTGTCGTGGCTCCATCTCTCTGATGCTGATCCGCCTGCCTCGTCCAGCAGCGGCCGTCTCTCCCTCCCCCTCCTCCCCTTGCCCCCCCCTTGCTTCTTAAAGAGGAACACTTTGGTTCCCCCCCTTTTTTCCCTTTTTTTTTTAATCTGAGAATTTGACAGAAACAGACCCGTGGTCACTCCTCATTCTGAATTCTCACTTTAAAAAAGACGGGTTGGGGAACAAAATAAGAATTCTCTGAAAATGAACTTTTCCTTTTTGGAGTGGCTGAAGCGACTCATCATCATCCCCGAGATCATCTGGCACCAAAAGAGCAAAGCGACGATTTTTTTTTTTCTTTCTTTTTTTTCAAGTGCGGCTGATTATTCCCTGCCAGGAAAAAGACTATCACAGAGCAAATAAGACTCTTTGAATCGGATTCAAATGGTGACTCTCGCTCTGCTTCTCATCTCGTTAAAGCCCCTTATATAGCAGTCGGGCAGCGGATGAGTTATGGCAGAGAGCGGAGAGAGAGAGAGAGAAAAAAGCCGAGACGTCGGCGCTGCTCCGAGTTGAACTTTGTCCAGCTCGTAATGCCTGCGAATGCGTCTCATAGGTGAAGGGGATCACAGGCGCCATAAAACACCGGGAACCGTTTTCCCTGTTCCCCGGAAACATCCGAGCGTTGACATTTTGAGGAACGCCGTGGTCCTGATATTTATTGTGAGGAACGGACGCAGTGGAAGAGAGCAAAACTTCTTCAAGGAAAAGCCCGGGAGAATTACAGAGAAGGTGAAAAAGAAAGTCCAGTAGGATGATGACTAATGAAATATTTGAAGTTCAGCTCAAACCCTCAAACAAAAATGTGCTAAAAATAAATAGTGAGGGATTTCCGAGACTTTCTCGCTCTGACAGACGGGCCCCTGGGTGAAAAGGACAAAATAAAAGAACTCTGGTGGTTACTTGTTTCAGGTGAGATCTTTTAGTTCTACTGTCTTGTGCATGGTGATGTTTGCAGATGACGCTGTGATCTGCAGTGAAAGCAGGTGAAGTTGTGCCGGTGGATCGAAAGTTGGCTACAGCGAGACACAAACGTGGGTGTGTGTGTGTGTGTGTGTGTGTGTGTGTGTGAGAGACAGAGTGAATCAGGGAGACGAGTAGGGAGGTGGTGAGGTTACAGGGAGTAAAAATCAAGAAGGTGGAGGATTTTAAGCAGTCAGGGGTCAACGGTCCGGAGCAACGAAGACAGCGGAAGAGAAAGTAAGTGGGAACGGGTGGAAAAGAGGAAAACGATGGCGAGAGCAGTGACCATGTCGGGTTCAGAGAGCAGTGGGACTGAGGAGGAGGAGGAGGAGGAGGAGGAGGAGGAAGAGGAGCTGGAGGTGGCAGGAAGGAGAGGACCAGGATGGAGGAGGTCAGAGGGACAGTCAGAGCATGTTGGAAGTTTTAGAGATAAGCATGAGAGGCCAGACTGAGATGGTTTGGACACGTCCAGATGAAGGACAATGGGTGGAAGGACCCTGAGGTTGAAGGATGTCGGGCAGGAGGCCTGGAGGAGGAGCAGTGAGGACACCTACGTGTTGGTGCAGCTCTCGGGGATGCAGGGATCATCTCCAAGAAGATACCACTGACTGTATCTGAAGAATGTAGGGGGACATGCTGCACTATTGCCCAAATCGATGCCCACCTCCGGTACCGCCCACACATCCAAATATGGAATTTTCCAGGTTCAAAATGGACCAGTGGCTCCAGATGGGTCTGACTTTGAAACCAATCACCAATCGCAAGGATTCAGGAACAGGTGATCACCAACCAATGGGTGACGTCACCATGACTCCCATACAGTCGGTGGCAGATACCCAACAGGCTCAGTCTCACACTCAGTCAGAACCAGAACCAGAACCTGAGCCTCTGTGTAGATGATGATCTGGTGATTTGTCCAGTGTGAAAGCAACTCTACCGCTCCAACCTGCAACTCTGAAAGTCAGAGTGTGGGAGAAGCAGTGGGAGAGGATGGAGAAGGATGGGAGAGAGGTGATCTGAGGATTGAAATCATAAAAAAAAAAACTGTCCGGGCTCTAAAAACATTCATAAATAAACACCAGAAATGTTTCCAGCAGCGAGCAGGCGAGCGAGTGAACAAGCTGAGGGGGAGAAAAAAAAATCTTTAATTATTGAAACACAAGCAAAACAGTCAGAAATATAGCATAAATGAAAAGGGATTAGCAAAGCATTGAAATATAAATGCAGCCGGAGCCGCAGGAGCTCCTCTGCACACGGCGGCGGGACATGAAAGCAGAGCCGAGATGCCGGCGGCGGCCCGAGCAGCAACCGCCGCCACGCCGGCTACAGTTGGCACATTGCACTGCACACACACACACACAAACACACGCACACAAACCGCTGCTTATCGCAACTCCATTTGAAGTCATCTCTTTGTCACGGCGAGGTCGGAAAAACTGACGGAGCCGGAGGATCGGCGGCGGCGGCGGCGGCAACCTCTTCCCTGCCGCTCGGATCTCCTCCCGGCGCTCCTTTCATCTCGGGGGCGGCTAATTTCTAGTGGCTAATCATCGATTCTCCGACGCTCCCTGACACCATTCACACACTCCCGCTCATTGTGGCCGCCTCGGTCCACGGCGAGTGTCACATAGCTCGGGGGCGAGTGGGGGTGCGAGGAGGGGGGCAAGGGATGGGGTTGGGGGGCGAAGGGAGAGAGAGCGAGAGAGAAAGGGAGAGGGAGAGAGAGAAGAAATGGGGACCTTGTGATTAGTTGCCCTAGATTTTTAAAATTATCTGCTGTTTTGGGCATTAAATAAAATAAGCATAGTGGTGGAAGAGCGTAATCAACTGGCCCCATTCCAGCAATTTCCTCCCATGTAGGCCAATTGAACAAAGTGCGTCTGAATTAAAATCAGGTCGTTCCTGGGGGCCACTGGTAATGAACTGGGCGAGGGAGACGTCGAGCAGAGGGAGGACGACGGAAAAAAGAAAAAAAAAGAAGGAGGAGGAGGTGGAGAAGAAGAAGGAGGTGGAGGAGGGCCCGGGACTCGCTGTGGAAGCTGACCTCAGTCGTAGCGCTACCACTCGGCTAAGCTAACCTTTTTTTTTTTCTCTTCCTTTCTCGCCGCCAGCGGCAAATTGCTGTTGGTAATGGCCATAAGTGATGATTCTCGGCGAGGCCTCTCCAAGAGCGGCGCTGAAAGGAGGGGCCGTCGCCGTGACATTTTCCGGCTCCTGAATTACGGGCGGAGCAGATGGACTAGCAAATGTCACCTGACGTGCGCACGCCCTCGCCAGCCCGCCGCCGCCGCCACCGTCGTCCTGATTAGCGGCGGCCTCCGGTGTGTGCATCTCCCCGGCGCAGGCGTTTGGCTTCGGAGATGGATCGCGAGTTTGACCAGCGTCCCTGGTGAGCAACATAACAGCCTCGGCCCGCTCGCCTCTCGCCGCTCCTCCGCCCGTCCGGGGGCCTAATTTAGCCCTTCGCCGGCTCTCAGAGGTGCCTGGGAGAATTCTCCTTTATGCAAGGCAGGTAAAACAAGACGCGTCCCCTCTCCATCATGCTGGATTGGGGGGGCCGGAGGGAGGGGGGGAGTCACGGGTTGACACCCCCCCACCAACACTCCCCCCCGCAAGATCAGGTGTGCATGCGTAATGGCCGTCCCCAAAAATAATCGCTGCTTTGAATAATTTCCCCTGCACTCCGTCTCCCTCCGTCTCCGGGCCGCGCCGATTCTTGCTGCCTCCACTCCTTTTCTTCCGTCCCATAAATCCTTGCGGTAAATGTAAATCAGCGCCGGCCGGCCCGGCCTGACAGATGTGGGGGGGTGGGCGAGGTGTGGGGGGGCGGTGGTGTGGTCCTGGGAGATCTCTCCTCTCACCTTTCCTTTCAGCCGGAATGGATGAATCGCTAGCCGAGGCTAGCAAATAGCATCAGCGGCTGCGAGTTCCCCTCCATCTCTCACTGTGGGGGGAAAAAAGGGAAAAGAAAGTGGCGAGGAGAGAGAGAGAGAGAGAGAGAGAGAGAGAGGAAGGGGAGACGGCGGCTAATGCGGCGAGGGTGCGAAGGCGGAGCCCGGTGCCCTGATTGAGAGTGATGTGCACCCCGGCGAGGACGGGACAGCGAGCGGCCGCCGTCGCAAATCCTCCCGTGGCTTCGCCTGTTGTTGTTATGACGGCGGAAATGAGGTTGTGCAGGTGGAGGAGACGATCTCGGAGCTGTCAGCTCCTCGGAGGATTGGAGATCTGAGCGGAGCGGCGGTGGGGGGTTGGTCCCTTCCTCGGTCCCCTCGGCTGTCTGCAGAGCAGAACCCATCTCTCATTAAGGGAAAGTGCCGAGGAGACACTTGAAAGTGACATTCAGCCTCCCAACCCCTCCTCCCCCTTTCCTTCCCTCCCCTGCCCCCCCCTCCTCCCTTCCTCCCCCCCTTCTCTCCATTTTAGAGATGCTATGCATGACGGCCACTGCCACTCAGCCGCCGGGGTCACCTCTCTCTCCTCCTTTTTCGCCTGGGGGAGAATATCAATGGCGCCGCCACCGCCCAGCTTCTCTCTCTTTTTTTTTTTGTAGATATACATACAAACACCCCCCCCCCCCGGGCGATTGCGGGGGGGGGTCAGGGGACCACGACGGTCGCGTGGGAGAGCGAGGAGAGACGACAATGATGAAGAAGAAGAAGAAGAGACACGTCGGGCTTATTAGTGATGAGGAAACCGGGGGGCGGAGTCTGATAATATGCAAAGAGATGAAACAGTTTTGTGTGTGTGTGTGGGGAAGGAGGGATTGAGGGAGGGGGAGAGACACAGAGGAGGAGGAGGAGGAGGAGGAATCAAAGGCTGCAGGTCAAGGTCTCGGCAACTGGATCATCTGTGGCGCGGCGGAGCGTCGATTCCTGCCCCGGCTCCTCACCTCGGGCCTCCACTCCTCCACTCATATCCATCTCTTTAATCTCGGGAAGCTCCACCTAATGAGCTACACAGCTTATCGAGTGAGGGGAACAATGGGGTTGCCCACCCCCCCGCCCAAACCCCTCCTCCCCTTCCGGCGCGGTTGCGATCAATCCCTTCACAATCCCGTCATCGCCGCCTTTTCCCGCTTTGTTTCCAGCTCTGTTTTAAATCTCTCGTCCCGTCTCGTTGTGTAACTGCTTGACAAAACATGATTACGGTGTTTAAAAAAAGGGCTTCCTGTTGACTTCCGTCCTGCGCCGCCGTCGTCCGTCCATCCGGCCGGCCGGCGGTCACGCTCGCGCCCTGTAATCGCTCTCGGCCAATGAGGTCGCTCTAACCGTGGCCCCGAATGCGCAATGCGCCATAAATAAATGTGAGAGAGAAAAAGGGGACTCCCTTTGGGTGTTTTTTTTTTGTTGCTGAAAGCACTAGTAATTAAACACGACTCTGTTCGGAAGGATTGAAAACATCGCAGCCTCGCCGGGTGTCGCGAGGCTCCGCGTCGTAAATCCTGCCGGCGGAGGGGGAAAAAAACACGGTAGGCGCTCTGGACAGAGGGCCACACGTATGTATAAATGGCAGCAGGGACGCGAGACATGTGACTCCTGTGAGCAATTAGTCGTGGGATCCTCTCATTCGCTAACTATCTGTTTGCCGCTGGGACTATTTTGGAGGGCCGCTTGGACGGCGGCGGTGAGACCTCAGCCCGCCGGGTGTCGATGATGAGAGGCCAGTGAGGAATGGGGAGGGTGGGGGCGGGGAGGGCAGGGGTGGAGGAGGAGATGGTCCAAATGGTCCTGGTCACCGTCTCCAGAGTGTCGCCTCATCTTTGATATCTTTGCCGCCGTCTGTAATTATTGCGCTCGCAGCCAACGATTCAGCGCCGCCGGACCCGAAAACAAACCGGCTGAACTCTGGTGGAGCGAAGACGCCGTCGCCAGCAAGCGGTCAACACAGTTCAAGCAATTAAGAGTGTTTTCACATATTGAAAGAACCAAACTCGGCCCCTCTTAAAGTGGACCAGAAAGTGGACCAAGAGGAAAAGGGACTCGCTTCCTTTTCTTATTGCGTTCACACTGTCAGTTCATTTGAACTGAGTTCTCACTGAGCTCCCTCTCAGACCATTGCTGCTATGGATCATGGGTAATCGTTACTATGTGTCACTTTGAGACATAGCATACAAGCGAACCTGGAGCGCTTTGTGTTCACAATGCACAATTCAAGTGAACCACAACACAGACTTCTAGCCAACCAAAGGGGCCTGAGTCCTGCTGGAGTGCTAACATGTGTACAGAGGGAGTTTGCTCAGAGGGCTGAAAGGATCAAGTGTAAACATTTCACGAGTCACATATTTTTTTTATTTTTTCATTTCAGTTTTAAAGTGACACTGTAGTTTCTTTTTCACCTGAAGTTATGGAATCACAATCATATTATTCCAACCCAGGGAATTACACCTCTGCCACTGAGTAGTGATGTGTATATCGATATTTTTAACGATCTGATCGCTAATGAGAGTAAAAATTTGTATCGATAATTTTAAGAAAATATCGATTGCAGAGTCAGACTCTTCGGTGAAGAAAAAGAAACAAGAATTTTTTTTTCTTTGTCAGACATGTATTTGTTCCCCTAACAATGTTCTTTATCAAGGGGTTTTAAGTAAATTAACTGCATACATTTTTTTTGATCAGGTAATAAATAAATAAATAAATAAATAAACCTTCTTTTAACCAGAAATCCTAACTTTAGCCATACAATAATACTGGACTCTGATTGGTTGGACATGACTTGTAAATGTGAGATTGACGCCCAAGCCAACAGAACAGAATGGACTGTATTGTCAAAAGACTGTTATGACTTTGGTTGCAGGTTCACTCGGGGTCAACAGGCCAGTTGGTCCACCTGGTTCAAGAAATGATTCAACACAAATTAGTTTGAAATTCTTCATTTAAGGTAGAAAAATGGCACAGTGTCGCTTAAACAAGAAATCTTAACTTTTTGTATAATATAAAAAAGGGGGGAGAGCGAGAGAAAGACAGAGAAAAAAGCCCAAACCCCCTCCTCGTTTTTTTTTTAAATCACACTTGGAGCAGATACAAAGTGCATGTTCTTAACTATTTCCCCTTTTAGCGCCGGCCCTCATCTCACGCCGGCTGAGGAAGGGGAGAATAGCCAGTGCCCATGTGAGGGATAATTTGTACCTTCCCCGATGAATGAGGAGGACAGGCAAATTACTGGCTGAATAAGGACTGCCTGTGGATCCCACTGTCAGAGCGGGAGAGAAGGGCAGGGAAGGAGAGTGTAATTATCAACTGGCAAAGTGCATTCATATCCCATCACAAAAGGGGGGAGGAGGTGGGGGAGGGGGTGGCGGGGGAGGCAGGATGATGTGGGTGGAGGAGAGAAAAGGGTGGCAAAAGAGAGGGAGAGTGAAGGAGGAGGCAGGAAAATGGAGAGATGCGCTCGGGGAGGGGTGGGGGTGGGGGGCTGTGATGGGTCGCTCGCGAACGAACCGGTTCTTTGAAGTGAACGAAGAGAGCCGGATCCTGATTGGGAGCCAATTTTTTTATGTTTTTATTTATTTATTTTTTTAGCGCTGTACAAATAAAAGTTGATTGATTGATTGATTGATTGATTGATTGATTGATTTTGTTTTGTTTTGTTTTTCCGGGAGCCGAACTGGAAAACGGGTCGATCCACCTCCAGTCGGGGTCGGAGTTGGTGGCACTTTAGAACGAGTATTAGTGGAGATTTGTGCGATAGAGAAATTAAAGAAAAAAATGCAATATTAGAAATGGGATAAACCAAATAATAAATACCTTAATGTAACACACACACACACACACATATGTGTAAATGAACTGAACATTTTCAACTGAATGCTGCTTTTTGTGTGTTTTGCAAATTTTTGTTTGTGTCCTCTGATGTTTCATTGCTGTGTTCTTTCACTTGTACACAGTTGTATTGGGTGAGCGGGTGTTTGTATTGGTACTTTTTATATTCATTTTTACAGTATAGAAGTAATGGACATTTAATACTGGTGACATCATGAACAACAGTCAGTCATTTTAGCCCATCATTTGGTCATAACTTAATGTCAGCAACCCAAAAAAACAAAACAATCTAAGGAGCCGCAGGGGAGCCAACAGAACCGGCTCTCTTTTTAGTGAGCCGAGCCAACAGAACCTCTTCTCTGAAAAGAGCCGGAATTCCCATCACTAGCGGGTTGAGGTGGGTGAGGGTGGGTGAGGCGAAGGACTCTCGGCCAAATGCATGCAAGGCCGTAAACAGGGTTAAAAACAGCCTTCCACGGTCTGGCCGCGCTGAATGGAGCCACATTAAGACCTTTTAGCCCGGCGCACAAGCACCTCTCAGGAGTTAAAGAGGAGAAAAGCCTGGCGAGAAGATTCAGGTGGAGGACGGTGAGGTGGAGGAGGCAGACGGAGGGGTGAGAGTGGAGGGGGGAGAAAATGGGGAGGCTCACAATCAAAAGAGCCCAGGTTTTTAATTTGAATAGAAGCACATACATACGCCGCACGGATGGAGAGGTTTTTTTTCTTTCTTTTTGGCCTCCTTAATCTTTTTTTTTCTTCCTAACTCTGCCCCCCCACTTCCCTGCCCCCCCTGCCCCCACTCCCCTGTCCCCTGCCCCCCCCCCCCACACCTTTTTTTTTGGGTTAGCTGACATGGCAGAACAAAGCCAGTCTATTAGTGACCCTGAACTTTATTGACAAGCCTGCCATTAGCCATACTTCCCAGGGGTCTGCGGGGTCACCGGAGGTCACAGGCGGGAGGCGCTTCAAGGGTCTGGGGGAACACATTTAGAGAGCGGGGGTCTGGGGACCGGGGGGGTCGGACACCTGTAGGGTCGCATCCAGTTCAGAATGCGACCATGAACAAGAGTGCAGAGTTTTGTTTTTTTTCTTTTTTTTCTTTTTTTTCTTTTTTTAAAAGGGAGAGAAAAGAACAAAAAAAAAGAAAAAGGCTTTTTGAGAGCAAGAGCAGACAGACAACACAGGCCAGTTTCTGACCCCCCCACCTTCCTCTCCTCCTCCGCCTCCTCCTTCCCCCTCTTCATCCTCCTCTTTCTCCCATATCCACCTTATCCTCTTCCTCCTTCTCCTCCTCTTCCTCCCCCTTCCTCTCCTCCTCGTCCCCCGTCTTCATCCACCTACTCCTCTTTCTCCAACACCTCCTCCTCCTCCTGCTTCTCCTCCTCTACCTTCCTCTCCTCCTCTCCCTTCTTCATCCTCCTCCCCCTCCTCTGCCTTCTCCTTCACCTTCCTCTCTTCCTTCTCCCCTTCCTCATCCACCTCCTCCTCCTCCTCCTCCTCTTTCTCCCCACCTCCTCCTCCTCCTGCTTCTCCTCCTCTACCTTC